>SJXQ01002879.1:187369-294137 GCA_006408695.1 Aepyceros melampus
TGGCTGATTCATGTCAATGTATGGCAAAACCCGCCACAATACTGTAAAGTAATTAGCCCCCAGTTAAAACAAATAAATTAATTTAAAAAACATATGGTTAAAGAGGTCTTCTAAAACAGCTTAGTGGAAAACAGTCAAGTGAATGAATTTAATCAAAACATATTGCTAAACATAATGGAAAGGGAAACAAAAAAATCTTGCTCATGTTTTGCTGATATGCAGATATGAGCTTTCCAGGGCAGGAGTAGATATAAAACACTATAATTGAGGAAATGGTCCAATCTCCCAATAGGGTCATGCCATGTGAAAAAGGTCAAAGGTTACAGGATGGAAGAAGGTAGGAAGAGGAAGCTGTAGAGCTGGGTAAATGCTCTTGGCCCCTGGGCAGAGGTTTGGGATTTGGGGTTATGATAGGTTCCGTCAGGCAAATAACTCCTTGTGAGGCATCTAGTCTCGTTTGGGGCACCCTAGAGAGAAAGGCTGAGAAGTGTCTCATCTGGGTCCAAGTCTGTCTTGCAGTGTAGGATGGAGGCACCAAGCAAAGAAAGACAAACCCCGGGAAAGGAAGGAAGAGTGAGGCAGAGGGTATAATTATATAATTTAAATAGTTTTGTGGATAAAGGCTTTTACCAAAGCCCTCATAGTAATTATTTGAAACCACCACTGAAAGCCTCCTAAACACTTATTTTGAGTTTGGTATTAAATATTCTCCAGCGGCGGCAGTGACTCAAGTGCAGGAGGAAGCATCCTGGAGGAACTGGGTGGGCAGACATCCAGTCTCTCGTATGGCCTTCAATTCAGCCAGAAGAGACTGCTTAGAATATACAACCATTTTTTTTGAAAATAAGCAAATTACCAAATCAACGGTTTGGAGAAAGTAACAACTGGTGTCTGTGAGAAGTTCTTACCAAGAACCACAAAGAAAGCTAAGGTTGAGTCCATTTTCCTAATGATTTGAATTAATTCATGTAGGAATACAGAGGAATCATTATCTACTGTGTTTTCTCATGCAAATTCCAAAGGCACACCATTTCCATTATTTTCAACATTCATTAAAAAAATCCATGTAAAACTGTCATAGTAAAATGGAATATAGGGTCTTTTGTAAATTTCATAAATACAAGATATCCAACATCACCAATTCCCAGAAGAGTACTTCTTTCCCAGCTGCTCTGGAGCCTTGGTGGTGAGTAGGAAGGGAGGCAGAGACAAGTTGGAAAATCTGGTGGGGGGGTTCCCAGAAGGCTTTTTTTCTGGGACTAAGGCCCTGTTATTTCTGGAGAAGGAAGGGTTGTTTAAAAACAAAAGGAAAAACAATTTTGGGATTAAAGTCATCTAGGTCAAAATTCAGGGTCCCACATTTGCTAATCTTGTGAACTCATAGTCTCCATTGTAATTGAGACAAACATAATCATTCATGTAGGAATGGAGGCAAAAAGCAACTACATGCCAATAAAAAAGTAAAAATGAAAAAAGGAACAGAGGTGAATGCATACAGACACACCTGGGACATAGCTTCCTGCAAACTGTCAATTTTATGACTCATCAAAAGATATGGGTGGCAGAAATGCAAAAAAGTCCCAAGGCACAGCAGTCTGTTCCCCTCAAAACTGCCCACAAGCTGTGAGGAAATGGCAAGAGGGTAGACTGGTTAGAAAGGATTTATCGGTAATTCTAGGTCTCAGAGAACTCTTGAAAGAGCTCAGATGTTTAGCCAAAAAAAAAAAAAAAAGAGAGAGAGAGAGAGAGAGAGAGAGAGGGATAAAGACTATTCAAGCTTATGGCAGGAAGAATTTCTCAAAACAGAAATACTATGAATTTGTGAACAACTTCACTTTGGGTTCTGCACACAAGCCAAGATTACTGAATTTTGTTTAAGAAAAGGGGACACATTTAGTTTTTCTGAGACCAAACAATGGAATTGATGGAACTTTTTCAACCACAAACTTTGGTTAGTGGCAGACACTATCTTAAATCAGAGGAAAAGAGAACAGATTATTTGTTCATATGTTATTTTCATTTTTTGAAATGTTTACATTTTTTTTTTTTTACTAACCTATTTCTCTCAAATGTAACAAAGTTCGCTTTCTTCACTGAGCTACTTGAAGCAAGCTGTGTGCCAGACAGTATTTGAACAATCATCCTGCAATGGGACATTACAAAAACATATCTTTGTTTCTGATAGGGACACATTAACACCTTAAAAGTTAAACTGAGCTCTTAAACATTTTCAGGCCAAAAAGCTGAAACAACTGCTAATGGTTACAGAGAATTCACAATCCTAAAGGTCCAAAGCTGGCAGTGGAAGAAAATTCACTGTGCTTTAAAACCTGCCTGAACTATTTTTCAAAGCAATACAAAATGTATTGTATTAGACTCATGGGACATATCAAGACAAAACCTGAAGTAGCCTAATTCTCCTTTTTCCCCTTCTTTTTCTGGAGCCAAGTCAATAACTTGCTTATTCTGGATTTCTTTCAGAAGTCATTCAACAATGATTGGTTTCCCAAACAGTAAGGTTTGTCTGCATTATACATGTAAGATGAGCTTAAAAGGGTACAGATGACAACTTCACCATTTATGTCATGAATGCTTATAAGTTATATTTGAAGCTTACATGGTGTTATAAAACCAAATTTAGCTAGAAAAAAATGCACAATCCTATAAAGGGCTTTCTTTTACCATGGTGTTGAAAAATATATATTTTTATGCTTGTTAATATCAAATGTGGTTAACAATTCATTTTCTGCCAAATATATGGGTGAGAGAAAACACTGGTATCCATAATCAACTCTAGGCTGGCTTAAGTTCATATTTGCAAATTAAGCAGAGAAATTTAAGTAGTGAGGAGGACGGCTATTTAAAATCACCTCTTATAGCACTTGGCAACACGAAACTCCCTCTACCCCCAGGAATAAAGATGTTAAAAGAAATAATAATGATGATCACGAGAATGGTTCATAGTTCTTATGTGCTTACTAAATGCTAGGCATTGTATTTAAAATGTATTGTTTTGTTTAAGCCCCACAACACCATAGAGACGGGTATTAGTATTACTCTTGTTTTACAAGTGTCACTGGAAACTTAGGTTCCAGAAAATTCTATTTGCTTAGACTCCAGAATGCAATGACTTACATACATCCTCCAGAGTTTGCTTAGCACTAGAGGTCAAGTTTACTTTCAAGATTGGGCATAATGGTGAAGTGAAAGTCGCTCAGTCATGCCCAACTCTTTGTGACCCCATGGACTATACGGTCCATGGAATTCTCCAGGCCAGAATACTGGAGTGGGTAGCCTTTCTTTCCTCCAGGGGATCTTCTCAACCCAGGGTTCGAACCTGGGTCTTCAGGTTTCTTTAACAGCTGAGCCACAGGGAAGCCTGGGCATAATGGTATCTGCCTACTAATGTTTTCAGGTGTAACTGTGATCGTCCTTTAAAATCTTTAGTCCAAATATAAGCTAGTGTTTTCTTATGACTCTATCAGCCATGCATAGCACCCTGCAGGGGCAGCAGAGCTTCCCTTCACAGTCAGAAGCCTGCGTTTTTCTTTGGGATTCATACTCTGCATTTCCCATATATTGGGTACTGACTCCTCATCAGGCTAAATGTGAACATCAACAGAAGCAGAAACTGAAGAACAACTGTGCCCAGATGATCAGAAGGAGAGGCAGGCAGGGTTTCTCAGGAGTTAAATTTGGGAAGACTGGAAGCCTTTTGACTCCAAGTAGAGGAAATTTATTTCTCCAAATTCCTCACATACATATTTAACCGTCACTCCTGTTGATTCCATAAATATAATTTTCCTCTCTGCTCATTTCTTTTTCCCAGGGAATCCAGACAGTAGAAAAGAGGAGAAGAAACAATAAGAACAAATTTAAGGTCCAGCGCTGCCTCCCAGGACAGATCCCACAATTGTGCTAGGAGGTGCTAGAAGGAGGAGAGGTCAAGGTTACAAGTATATCATGTGAGACTCAAGAAAGATCACTGGGCACCTACAGAGTTAATGGCTTGAGAAATTATGGTTCCTTCCACTTACCTAGACTCGACAGATGAGGGTAGTGAAATCCTGAACTATCTCAATGAAACAGTCTTCACTTTCTCTCTACCTTCTACAGAAAGTTAGATAATATCCACTAAAAAAATATTCTGGGTCACCTGAAGTATTTTCAGAGATTTACAGAATTAGAATGCTATGGGGGATTTGAATACTATAATCATCACACTCCTTAATATAACATAAACCCATTATACTACATTTTAAAATATGTTAATTAGACAATGGCAGCTAAAGATAGGTCACATGAGAGATTCCCTAGTTCTTAGCTCACATTTTTAGATGTTTCCAGTTTTAACAGATATATTTTGAACAAGTTACTTCATGGCAAACCAAAAGTATAACAGAGATGCTGGGGGATAAATTGGAAATTGGAATTGACATATATACATTACTATATATAAACAGATAATTAATAAGGACCTACATTATAGCACAGGGAATGCTACTCACTACTCTCTAATGGCCTTTATGGGAAAGAATCCAAAAAAGAGTGGATATATGTATTTGAATAACTGATTCACTTTGCTGTACAGCAAAAACTAATACAACACTGTAAAAAAACTGTACTCCAATAGAAAATTTAGAAAAAGAGATGCTAGAAGAATCTGGATCTAAGTCATCAAGCCAAAGGAGTTTCTGAGAATTTAATGGGATCATTTCTGGGCATTTCTGTAGACTTAGAGAAGAAGTACAAAATATTCTTCAAGCCAGTAATTTAAAATTCTTGCTTTAGCAGACCCTTAAGAAAACGTCTCATATCAATATCATAATCAGAACCCTTAATAAAACGGCTCAAAGTTACGTTACCTAAATTATCTGCTTATTATAAATATCTAACAGATTTTGACCAACTTTACATGATTATTAAAGATGTTTACCCATAAAATTCTCACTTTCTAAATTAAAAGCAATATGATCAAGCTTCCTAAGAACCTCTTTTGCTGACACTGTCAGCATCTGGCAATAGTTGGGTAAGTGACTGAGTGAGAACCCCCAGCTCTGCACTCAGGCATCATACTAGCGGGGAGTGCTGCTCTTCCGGGAAAGGAGCTGGGAATGTACAGAGGCAGAAAAGTCAGATTTCCATATTAGGTCTGTAGAACAGGATTTCAACATGGGCTATTTTTCTACAAAATTTTGTAACATTCATTTTATATGTGCTGTGCCCTGTGCTAATCATACCAATTCTATGCCAAGGGTAACATTATCATTACCTCAGAGGCAGTACAAGTAGCTTAGAGAAGTTCTCTAATTTCTGTCTGTCTAGAGTCTGCCACTCAGGTGGGGCAGAACTGGGCCCTGCACCACTGTGCTACTGTACAGAGTGATTTGAGTACATTCATCAAAATTGTGATTTGACAAAACTTTGCACACCTACAATTTATTTCCTATTATTTCCTAAGGTGGTGTGTTTCTAAGTTATTAGCTGAACATTAATTATTCTTTGTGCTGATGGAATGATAACCCTTTTATTATTATCAGTACAAATGAGAACACAGAGGATGCTTTTCTTTTCCATGGCAACGAAAAACAATGATTTCCCTAGACTCATTCTAATGATTTGCCTGAAATCTCAGCCATGGGTTGTATCATACACGACCTGGAGGAGCTATGATGCTAAGTGGGGTTTCCTTTCCTGCTGAGAAGCAAATGAGTTCACCGCAGCAGGTCTGACCCCAGACAGCCAGATCTGTTTAAAGTCACCACTTAACTGCCTGGGAGAAAAAGCCTCCTCCAGACACCAGTGCGAGAACCAGAGGCAGTCCGATGCTGGACGAATTGTTGTTAATCGGCTCAGCCACAGCGTCTGCCTGTGATCTTTCACACCAAACTGGCACAAATTGCTAAGGCCGTTTCCAATCACTTTGCTCTTTAAATATCAGATATGATCAACTATCACCACATTTAAAACTGATATACATATTTTTTAAAAAGGGAGCCCTTAATTAAACATTATTCAGTAACTCATTTCTCAAATATTTATGGCTCACTGGTAAAGAATCGGCCTGCCAATGTAGGAGATGTGAGTTCGATCCCTGGGTCAGGAAGATCCCTCGGAGAAGGGAATGGCAACCTGAGCCAGTATTCTTGCCTGGAGAATTCCATGGACAGAGGAGCCTGGTGGGCCACAGTCCATGGAGTCACAAAAGAGTCGGACACGACTGAGCAACTGAGCACACCC
This sequence comes from Aepyceros melampus, assembly GCA_006408695.1. Lineage (NCBI taxonomy): Eukaryota > Metazoa > Chordata > Mammalia > Artiodactyla > Bovidae > Aepyceros > Aepyceros melampus. The sequence goes on from SJXQ01002879.1 coordinate 193,610, forward strand.
ACAACAATGTGCTAGGCAACTTGCTGGAGACGGACAGAGATCGCAAACCAAAATAGACGGGGTCCTTGCTCTCATTGAAACTGAGCAATCCCCTGAGGCTGTTTATGTTTGCTCTTGCAGCAACACAAAGTGCAAAAACCTTTGAAGTGTCTATTATTTTTGAGTTACCATCTTGGTAACTTCAAAATGAAAATAAATGCCTCTGTCCTAACAATACAGGATTCAGTGCACGGAATATTTTCAGTATTTCAGTTTTCTCTCTTTTTTTTTTCTTGAGATTACTGTTTACATCATTTGACACTAAAAACACTTCAAGAACATTTGGATGTGCTTATCCAAGAGTTGGAGAAAAATGATGAAAACAATAGGAGCAATGCCAGCACGCTCTATGTAAGGTGAAAGCCTAAATCCAGACAAAAAGGAAAGGATGTCAAAACAAGCATGTGATCAACCATGCTTTCACTTCAATCTCACAGGTCCCACTTGTGATTTTCTTCAAGTGTCAGAAAGTCTGTGCATCACGTTTAACCTACGACGCTGACAAAGGCCTAAAGGTCTATAGGGATTATGGAAACGTTCACACTGAAGTTTTTGCAAGATTGTGAACAACTGCAACCCAGTTCTGGAACCACCTTGGATGGCTCCTTTTCCAGGGACCCCCATGGGGATGAGTATCCCTGAACTTTACATCACATCTCTGGCAGTGCCCCCATTTCCTCCTCCCGATTCTTATCCTGGTCCCTTGTCTGCACTCTTCCAACTTGCCAACTGCTTCCACACCTCTTTTAAGAGGCTGATGAAGTCACACTCCTTGACTATGAAGGCAAACTCTCAAACCTGGCCTAGCTTTCCACAATTGACCTGAGACTACCTCTCCAGGTTTAAACCCCTCTGTCACTTTTTAATGGGTGCCTTATAAATACTGTGCCCACTGTTAAAATGAATTGAGTAGCTTCATACGGACCATTATAAAACAACTGCTAAGATATATTAAGTGAGAAAAACAAAGTGCAGTATCAGGGAGTGTGGACAGGATGCTGTAATGTGTGTTTAACAACAAAGGATGTGTCAATTGACATGCACATAAATCCCTTAGATATGGCAGAACATCTCTGGATGAACACACAAGACTGGAACTAGTGTCCACCCCAGGGGAGGTAAACTAGTAGCTTGGATATAAAGGTGGGAGATTCATAAACAAGCAGGTCCTAGTGTATAGCACAGGGAACTATATTCAATATCCCACAATAAACCATAATGGAAAAGAATATGAAACAGTGTGCTACACACACACACACACACACACACATTATATACATACATATATGTGTGTGTCTATACATATATATATATATATAACTGAGTCATTTTGCTGTACAGTGGAAATTAACACTACATTGTAATCAACTATACTTTAATAAAATAAAAAAATAAAGGTGAGAGATTCACTTTTTACCATCTATATTTTCTCTTTTCATAACTTTTAAGTTTTACATTCTGTGCCTATATTTATTCAAACAAAACATACTTAAAAAATTATAATCTTGTGTTCAAGTTTAATATTCCTCTTTCAGGCCCCCAAAGAGGAACTTAACTTTCTGCACTAAAGTTAGTGCAGAGGAACTGCACTAACTTTCTGCTTCCTATTTTACTCAGTTACTCAAGTTTTACCCCCCTTTATATAACTAAATGCCACTTATTTTGTAAATAGTTCCTTAAACTTCATATTTTCACAGCAAGTTATCTACCTTACTTACCTATTTGTTTTGCGTTATTACTTGTATGCAATTTACTTCTCTTAATATTTGTAAGCTTTTGGAGGGCTGGCTTTTTGTTTTTGTTTGTGTTTTTAGGATTAAAGCCTGGTTTACAAAAAGCACTTCGCCAATAATTAAAGGCATAAGCAGTTCCCATGATTGCAAAATCATATATTATTCCTCAGGCTACAAGGTGCTCAAAGACTTCACAAGAAAGGGAAGTGCCATCACAAGGATTGTTTTAAGCACAATAATAAAGAAGAGAGCATCATTCCAGTTTAAAAATCAGAAACAAAGTACTTCTTACATGTAATTTCCTGTCTACACCCAACTTAAACATCTACTTCTTCACCATCCCTTCCACAGAGCTGGCCTCTCAGCTTCTCCAACGTCTCTAGTTATCAGGTTTCCTCTGTTCTGCTCTTTGCGTCACAACGGCTATTTCAAGCAGCTGTATATCACCTTTCCTGTTCTGTCTTCCACCTTAAATTGCAAATAGTCATCTTTCCTTTGAAATATTTACAGGTCATGATCTACATTTCAGGGGGAAACTTTTATCTTTTATACTTCTAAAAAATCTTTCCGTCTTTTCCAAATATAACTTCATGCGATCATAGTCATGAAAAAAGACATCCTAGGAATTTCTATTTCAGCTCTGAACTTCAGACATTAAAAAAAAGTTGACTGTTGCTATTTGGTGGTGTTCAATAGCTTTCACATTTTTTTAAAAAAGAAGTAAAATATTAATACTGAAATATTACATATATAATATGTAGTAATACTAAAATATACAAAATACTCTGGCAGATACAAAGAAGCTGTAGTCACTGAGAAATCTCTTGACATAATGCTTTTGTAAAGCAGCTTTTTGGTCTTACAATGTTTAGCAATTTCTTTTAGCTGTTAAAGACACAAAACTAGCATCTATTTACATCAGTGATTCAAAACAGTGTATGTTTGTTCCAGCAGAATGATAGTAATAAGGCACCTTTCAACCCAGGAAAACAAAATATCTCAACAGTTAGCTGAATATAAAATACAAGGAAAGTTACTAAAAGTCTTTCAAAAAGATAATCTTACTTACATCAAGAGAACCTTCATTTATAACAATCATTCCCATGTTCTTCCTCAGAAGTTTGCAGGAGTGTCCTATGTCCAAACAGAGTAAATTGGTTGACACAATTAATTTCTCTAGAGAAACAAGATGAAGATGTTAAAATGCTAAAACTACAAAAATTCTGAATTTTATCTATATTATTTGGTAAAATTAAAATGCTATCTATTTTAACAGGAAAGATGGCAGTCAGCTGTCTTCTAGATCTGCAGAAGTTTGAAAAAGAAATACTCTTGCTTGCTATAAAAGAGGGATAAGATACAAGGACATCACCTGGTAGGTTAAGGCTGCCTTGATAAATGAACATGGAAAGAGAGTATAGTAAGGATTCTCAATGTTCTGAAAATCTGATAAATGCATATGGCATACCCTTCATGATGACCAACATGTAGAGCAGAAGATGGGCCAGTGGTTGTTTGGGAGAAGGATGCAGGAGGTTGTCTGGGTTTCTCTTGGCCATTGATCCCACCACTATCTCCCTGCCCTTGGACTGTTATCACATTTTCTTTTCTCCTGCTCTCTCTTGCTTTGCTGTACTTGGTGCAGGGCAAACTCAACTGCTGATCAAACCAACTCTGCCCACTTGCACTTGTGTGCCTATAGCTGAATGTGGCTAGACAAAAACAGGCAACCTTTTTGGCCCAGCTCACATTTAAAACAGTACCATCTACACTTACTCTTTTTGTGATCTTATTCCTCAGTTTTCATTCCAATCCCAAAGAAAGGCAATACCAAAGAATGTTCAAACTACCACACAATTGCACTCATCTCATATGCTAGCAAAGTAATGCTCAAAATTCTCCAAGCCAGACTTCAACAGTACATGAACTGTGAATGTTCAGATATTCAAGCTGGATTTAGAAAAGGCAGAGGAACCAGAGATCAAATCACCAACATCCGATGGATCATCGAAAAAGTAAGAGAGTTCCAGAAAAACATCTACTTCTGCTTCATCGATTATGCCAAAGACTTTGTCTCTGTGGATCACAACAAACTGTGGGAAATTCTTCAAGAGATGGGAACACCAGAGCAAATTACCTGCCTCCTGAGAAATCTGTGTGCAGGTCAAGAAGCAACCATTAGAACTGGACATGGAACAACAGACTGATTCCAAATCAGGAAAGGAGGATGTCAAGGCTGTGTATTGTCACCCTGCTTATTTAACTTATATGCAGAGCATATCATGAGAAATGCTGGGCTGGAGGAAGCACAAGCTGGAATCAAGATTGCCAGGAGAAATATCAATAACCTCAGATATGCAGATGACACCACCCTTATGGCAGAAAGTGAAGAGGAGCTAAAAAGCCTCTTGATGAAAGTGAAAGAGGAGAGTGAAAAAAGTTGGCTTAAAGCTCAACATTCAGAAAACGAAGATCATGGCATCTGTTCCCCTCACTTCATGGAAAATAGATGGGAAAACAGTGGCTGACTTTATTTTTGAGGGTTCCAAAATCACTGCAGATGGTGACTGCAGCCATATATTAAAACATGCTTACTCCTTGGAAGAAAAGTTATGACCAACCTGGACAGCATATTAAAAAGCAGAGACATTACTTTGCCAACAAAGTCCATCTAGTCAAAGCTATGGTTTTTCCAGATATTCATGTATGGATGTGAGAGTTGGACTATAAAGAAAGCTGAGCACCAAAGAATTGATGCTTTTGAACTGTAGTGTTGGAGAGTCCCTTGGACTACAAGAGGATCAAACCAGTCCATCCTAAAGGAAATCAGTTCTAATATTCATTGGAAGGACTAATGCTAAAGCTGAAACTCCAATGCTGTGAGTTTACAATACTGTGAATAAACTCCAATAATGTGAAGAACTGACTCATTGGAAAAGACCCTGATGCTGGGAAAGATTGAAGGCAGGAGGAGAAGCGGACGACAGAGATTGAGATGGTTGGATGGTATCACTGACTTGATGGACATGAGTTTGAGCAAGCTCTGAGAGTTGGTGATGGATAGGGGAGCCTGGCATGCTGCAGTCCATGGGGTCGCAAAGAGTCGGACACAACTGAGCGACTGAACTGGACTGAAATGTTGACCATTCTAGAACTCATAAACCCTCTTTCCTGAACTCTGGGCTCTCACATGGCAGTGCCTACTTAATAGCAGACATTTAGGTGTAAAATAAACATCTCCAACTTAACACATCTAAAATAAGGCTCTTAACCTCCCTTTAGAAGGAAGGAAGTTTTCCCTCCAGAAAATGCGTGCCTCATTTGGTTAATGGCAACTCCATCCTTCAATTGCTAAGGCTAAAGCACCTTGAAGGCTTCCCTGGTGGCTCAGAGGTTATAGCGTCTGCCTCCAATGCGGGAGACCCGGGTTCAATCCCTGGGTCGGGAAGATCCCCTGGAGAAGGAAATGGCAATCCACTCCAGTATTCTTGCCTGGAGAATCCCATGGACGGAGAAGCCTAGTAGGTTACAGTCCAGGGGTCGCAAAGAGTTGGACATGACTGAGCGACTTCACCTTCAAAGCACCTTGAAGTTATCTGGATTCCTTCCTTTCTCCCATACTGTGTCTAATCTATTAATCAATCCTGTTGGCTGTACCTTCAAAAATACATCCAGAATCCAACCATTCATCACCACCTCTATTTTACTACCCAGGTTCAAGCATCATCATGTCCTACTTGGATTACTTCAACAGCCTCTGGCCTTCCTGCTTCAATACTTGCTTCCCTTTGAGTCTACTCTGAGTCTAGCAGCCAGACAGATACATATAGTTTTTTTTTTTTTTTTAATAGGAAAGTCAGATCAAGTGTTTCTTCTGCTTTGTTCAGTACCATGCAGTGTTTTTTCCATCTCACTCAGAGTAAATGCCAAGACTAGACAACAGTGAGGGTGGCTCCATCCAACCTGAGCTCTGTTACACTGCTCACCTCTTCTCATCCTCTAGCCCTGGGCATATCTGCTCTTTCTGCAGGACAGAAGACAGCTCTCCCCAATCATTTGAGTGACAAGCTCCCCTCCTTCTCCTAGGTTGTTTCTGGGTTTTCACTTTTTCAATACTTCTTCCTGACTTCCTGATTTAAAATTGAACCCCTCTGTGTAATGCCCTATTCTCCCTTCCCTGCTTTATTTTTCTTTAGAACAATTATTGCCATCAAGTATATTATGTGTTTTTCTCATTTATTTTACTGTCTGTTTCCCTGACCAGAATCTGAGTTCCGATGGCAGAGGTTCTGATTTTGTTCTGTGTTCTTAACTGATGCCTGGTACCACAGGCACCATAATCATTTGCTGAATAAATGAATCTTACTTTCCTTTTTCTAGGAACAACTTTTAGGATTCTAGAAGTTAAGGGTTACTAGAAACCACCACCCTTCTCTCCTTTTCATAGGTATTTTCACACTGGCTACATATCCAGGACCATCCTGAGGACTGTTCATCTTGCCCACAGCTCACTCTTAACCACCATACATTCCCCCTCTATCTGTAGTTACACTGCTTTATCATATTTGCATTTTCTAGGTCTCCTCATTCTAAAGAATTCTGTATTCTCATACATCTTCTTTCATTTTGTCTCTAATACCAGTGATAATTTTTATAATAAAAACTAACAACTTGCTTGGCTTGTAGGTTTAAATTTTATTGACTAGGTTTCTTTTCTTTTTTCCCCGCTTTTTGGCTGTACCCTGAGCCCTGCACAATCCTAGTTCCTTGGTTAGGGATCAAATCTATGCTCCCACAGTGGAAGTGTGGAGTCTTAACCACTGGACGACCAGGGAAGTCCTAGTTTTCTTTTAAAAATTAATTTTCCCCTATTAATATCAACTTACTATGAATTTATAGTATTCATACTGTTTAATATAAATACTATAAGTATAGTGTTTATCACAGAATATACTCTTGATTACTTACATTTCTAAAAGGAATATTAGCTAAAATCTTTTTTTTTATATAGATGATACTTAATTACTTTTTAAAAATGTGGTTTTAGTTTGTGAACACTCTTGAAATGGTTTCTTTAATTTTGAGAGAGTTTTGTGTGTAATTTGTATCATCAGTATCATCCAGAGGTTGATGTCAGGGTACACAGTGTCAGGCAACATACTACTGCTGAATTTGGGGGGAAAAATGACTATTTTTCTTGCACATTATTGATACTACAGGCCTCTATCAGCAAACATTACCTTTCTCCTCTGTTACAGACTGAATTGTGTCCCCACCTACCAATTCATATGTTGAAGCCCCAACCACCAATGTGACAGGATTTGGAGACAGGGTCTTCAAAGAGTTAAAGTTAAATGAGATCATAAGGGTGATCCCTCATCCAACAGGACTGGTGTCCTTATAGGAAGAGGACAGAACACCAGACGCGCTGTGAGCATCCAGAGGAGAGGTCAGGCGAGGACACAGGGATGTGACCATCTGCAAGCAAGAGGGGGGGCCTCGGGAGAAACCAACTTGCTGACATCTTGATTTGGGACTCCAGCTCCTAGGGCTGTGAAGAGATCACTTTCTGATGCTTAAGTCACCTAATATGCCATATTCTATTATGGCAGCCTGAGCTGACGAATATAACCTCTTTCTGTAAATCTGAATTGTTAGGTCAATGAAAACTGGCAAAACCTTACTTCCTATCTCAGAAATAACCTTTGGTCACATAAACAAGTGTCAGTATACAAGCTTGCCATAATCCTAGTCTCCAGACTCCGGCAGACAACTGCAGAAAGTTCATCCACGTGTGTCAATTATGGAGGTGAATTAAGGGCAAGCAGAGTTCAAAGGTGAGAGAGGGCACTATGTGGCTGCAAGAGCTAACGTTTGGCTGTATACATAATCACTGTATCTTTAAAGGGGGCTCTGGGGCCATAAGTAAATAGATAAGCTGAGTGAAACTACAGATAAGGAAATCTCAAAATACTAAATCTTTCAAATCTTGAAATATCTCAAATCTATCTTCTAAAATGTATCAAGACATGTTAAAAAGCACCATGACAAAGAGTTTAAACTAGGTGAATTACCAATGTTAATGGCAGTTTCCTGCTTGTCTCCTGTAAGGATCCAGATTTTGATGTCTGCTTTCATTAGAGTTTCTATGGTTTCAGGCACTTGATCTTGTAATTTATCCTCAATGGCTGTAGCTCCCAGTAGTTGAAGATTCTGAAGGAAAAGGGCAGCAACATTTTTAAGATTAAGAAAATGGTTTAGAGTCTTTAAGAACAAAACATTAAAGTGTTTTAAAATCAGAGACTAAATGATAATCCATGAATTCAGTATGAATTCCAACTATCCCATGGAGTTTTTTCTCTCAAGGATCCCTAAATCTCATCCAGTACTTCTGACAGAAGACTGAAGCTACCTTCCTCCCATCTAAGGTAAGGAATTGATTCTAAACACACACACAGGTAGAAGAAGGGAATCAAAAACAGTTAAATAAGAGCAGGCGGCTACTAAGAAAAAATAAAAACACAAACTATGGAAGGTCATCACAGTGAAGAATAATCCAAGTGACCTGGTTGAAAAAGAGTGAAGTTACATGCTGACATTATTAAATGACAATTGGGTACAGTGTCAGGAAGTGTAGACACACAATACAGCTAGGATGAATAAAGCACAATAAACAAAGCGACAGCATTAGTCTCTGAAAGAAAGCACAGGCTGAGTGTTTTTCACAGGGCTCCATGTTTGTGTGGTAGAAGGTCAGAGTCCATTAAAGATCTCTTGCTTATTTGATGGTATCTTCCATGTAAGACTGAACACAACCAAAAAATCACTCTGTGGAAAGCTGTTCCAATCTTGGACAAAGAATGGTTTCTTCTCTCAAGTTCCTAAATGGAGGGAAAGGGAGAGCAATCCCCTGGCTGCTAGGGAGCCCTGGCTTGCCAAATGGAAACAGGTAATGGTGTTTTTGGTCCTAAATACATAGGTATGTGCAACGATGGACTAGGACGTAAACCTATCTATCATATGACCAGGCGCTGTCACCAGTTGGGAACCCTTCCCAATGGTGTTCTGCAAGCCACAACAAACTAATTCTTAGTCTTAGGCATTTCCCCCATAACCTAACCTCCAGAATGAACTACTTCAGCATTTATCTTTCTTCTCAACCATTCTCTTCTGCTTGTCTTCATGTTTCATTCCCACTATCAGACAAGGACAGAACAGATACAAGGGAAACTATTGCAAAGGATAGTGTCTGGGTTGGTAATAACGAAGAAGGCATTCCACTTTCTATTTTTCTCTAACATTAAGTCCTATTTACTTTTCATCAAAATCCAAGTCTAAAAATAGCCCCAAGTCTTGGTAGGTATGGAAAATAAAGTTAAATATATATACAAACATGTGAAATTGAGAGAGTGTGTGTGGGTATAGTTGCTGAGTCTATTACTTAGGAATGTTTTTGGCTATAAATAATAGGAAAATCTGACTAAAAGTAGCTTAAGTAAAGTTCCATATTTCTTACATCATTAGTACTGAAGTGGGTATTTTGGGCAAAAGATGGTTGGCTTGACTATATTTCCACTCATTCTCTAGATCTCTCTCAATGTCTCAAGTGACTGTCACAGCTACAACAACCACTGTGAAGACAAGAATGAGGTGAAACCAAACGTATCCATCTCTTATTTGAAGAGCAAAGGGTTTCTAAAATTCCTCAGCATATTTCCAAATATAGCAACTGGCCAGATGGTGCTACATGGCCATCCCTAACTATCAACATTTAGCTTTTCTAGACTTAGTGGAGGTGGCAAGGCAGAATGGGGATGGGAATAAGTGGTAAATTAGCCAGTTAACAGTCTCTGCCACAATGCTTAAACATAGACGTGTGCACATGCATTCAGTTCAGTTCAGTCGCTCAGTTGTGTCCAACTCTTTGTGACCCCACGGACTGCAGCACGTCAGACTTCCCTGTCCATCACCAACTCCCAGAGCTTATGCAAACTCATGTCCATCAAGTCAGTGATGCCATCCAACCATCTCACACTCTGTCGACCCCTTCTCCTCCTGCCTTTAATCTTTCCCAGCATCAGGGTCTTTTCCAATGAGTCAGTTCTTTTCATCAGGTGACTAAAGTACTGGAGTTTCAGCTTCAGCATCAGTCTTTCCAATGAATATTCAGACTGATTTCCTTTAGGATTGACTGGTTGGATCTCCTTGCAGCCCAAGGGACTCTCAAGAGTCTTCTCCAGCACCACAGTTAAAGGCATCAATTCTTCAGCACTCAGCTTTCTTTATAGTCCAACACTCATATCCATACATGACTACTGGAAAAAACATAGCCTTGACTACATGGACCTTTGTTGACAAAGTAATGTCTCTGCTTTTTAATATGCTGTCCAGGTTGGTCATAACCTTCCTTCCAAGGAGTAAGCATGTTTTAATATCATGGCTGCAATCACCATCTGCAGTGATTTTGGAGCCCAGAAAAATAAAGTCAGCCACTGTTTCCACTGTTTTCCCATCTATTTGCCATGAAGTGATGGGACCAGATGCCATAATCTTAGTTTTCTGAATGTTGAGCTTTAAGCCAACTTTTCACTCTCCTCTTTCACTTTCATCAAGAGGCTCTTTAGTTCTTCACTTTCTGCCATAAGGGTGGTGTCATCTGCATATCTGAGGTTATTGATATTTCTCCTGGCAATCTTGATTCCAGCTTGTGTTTCTTCCAATCCAGCATTTCTCATGATGTACTCTGCATATAAGTTAAATAAGCAGGGTGACAATATACAGCCTTGACGGACTCCTTTTCCTGTTTGGAACCAGTCTGTTGTTCCATGTGCAGTTCTAACTGTTGCTTCCTGACCTGCACACAGATTTCTCAAGAGGCAGGTCAGGTGGTCTGCTATTCCCATCTCTTTTAGAATTTTCCACAGTTGATTGTGATCCATACAGTCAAAGGCTTTGGCATAGTCAATAAAGCAGAAATAGATGTTTTTCTGGAACTCTCTTGCTTTTTCCATGATCCACTGGATGTTGGCAATTTGATCTCTGGTTCATCTGCCTTTTCTAAAACCAGCTTGAACATCTGGAAGTTCACGGTTCACGTATTGCTGAAGCCTTGCTTGGAGAATTTTGAGCATTACTTTACTAGCGTGTGAGATGAGTGCAATTGTGTAGTAGTTTGAACATTCTTTGGCATTGCCTTTCTTTGAGACTGGAATGAAAACTGACCTTTTCCAGTCCTGTGGCCACTGCTGAGTTTTCCAAATTTGCTGACATATTGAGTCCAGCACTTTCACAGCATCATCTCTTAGGATTTGAAAGAGCTCAACTGGAATTCCATCACCTCTACTAGCTTTGTTCATAGTGATGTTCCTAAGATCCACTTGACTTCACATTCCAGGATGTCTGGCTCTATGTGAGTGATCATACCATCATGGTTATCTGGGTCATGAAGATCTTTTTTTGTATAGTTCTTCTTTGTATTCTTGCCACCTCTTTTTAATATCTTCTGCTTCTGTTACTGTTTGTATACACACGCATGTATGTATTTACATGTATACTTATGGACATCAGTTCAGTTCAGTCGCTCAGTCGTGTCCGACCCTTTGCGACCCCATGAATTGCAGCATGCCAGTCCTCCCTGTCTATCACCAACTCCCGGAGTTCATTCAGATACACACATATCCCCCACTGCCGTGCTCTGGCTCACCCTATAAGTCCAAATTCAAAAGCTACTGCTTTTTTGAAGTTTTCATTTACTTCTTAACTCAAGTTTTTTTCTCTACTGTGCTCTGATAGAGCTTTGCCATTTTTACACATCTTAAAGGGAAAGTGTTAGTTGATGAGTCGTATCTGACTCTTTGCAACCTCGTGGACTATATAGCCTGCCAGTCTCCTCTGTCCATGGAATTCTACGATCAAGAATACTGGAGTGGATTGCTATTCCCTTCTCCAGAGGAGCTTCCTAACCTAGGGGTTGAACCCAGGTCTCCTGCATTGCAGGCAGATTCTTAACCATCTGAGCTACGAGGGAAGGCCTTAATTTATCATATTAAGGTTAAATGCTTAAATGTATGACTCTGGTAGTTTTGTTCAAAAGAAGGGACCATGTCTCCAACTCCTGTTTTACAAATGAGGTGACAGAAGCCCAGATAGGGGCAATGATAAATGACAGTGACATACTGGGGTAAGATTATGGAAGGATAGGGCTTGAACCAAGATTTCTTGTATTGCCCATCCCATTCTTGTCCCTTTTGTCAACAATGGTGCCCAGAACAACAGTCAGCTCTCAGTCTCATAAGTGTTGGCTGAAGTAAATGAAATGGGCATCAGTGTGTTAAGGGCTAGTATTGACTTCTTTATTCAAGTACTTCTCTACTTAAGTAATATTAAGGAGAGGAACAAATGGAGTTCTCACTCTGGTTGCAGGCTGATGTCCCAACTTGGCAACAGGGAGGGTAGGGCCCTGTCTTGGGCATATTCCTTGTAAGAATGCTGGCCTGAGCACTGAGTGCTGACTCAAGGAAGACCCGATAAGCCCAGATACTGAGGTGATGCTGAACAAGGGCTCTGGGGAGTCTTTTATAAAGAAAGTGAAGTTTTAAATTGAAAGAAAAAGCATGGGCCATGTCTTACTCATCTTTATATTGCATCCTCAGAACACTGATAGTCAGAGTTTGATATATTTGCAGAGAGTGAATGACAAAGGAAAACAAACAAACAAAAACAACAAAAAAACCCCACCCAAATCCAACCGTTCTAAAGTACTGCTGCAATCTAGATCATTTTCCCTTCAATATACTCCAAATAACTTACGCAGCTATCAGATGCACTTGATGCATGACTCTTAGTATACAATATATACAACAGGAAGGCAAATTTCCTTTTTTAAAAACATGGCATTACTTTATTATCTTTAATGGGAAGCAGATTTGAAATTTATCAAAACCTGATGAATAATTATCATCAAGAAGTTCAAGAATGAAAAGGAAGACCAGTTCAGCGTCAGCTATGCTATCCTCACAACTGATGAATTTCAAAGCTGAGACAATGATTTCATCAATTCTTTCAGCTACTCTTAGGGCATTAGTAGCTAAATCATTCTGGCCCACATCCCAGCAAAGACCAGGATAGAGCTGTTTTCAAATGCTAGCTATTCTACAGAAGGCATGATAAGATTTTTAAAGGGTCGCATGAAGATAGCTGAGTAATACATGCTCTCAAAAATTTTAAACCAAAAAATTAATTTTGGGGGGTAATATTTCACAAAACCCTGGGGTAGATAATATGAAAGCCAAGATGTGAATACATTCATTAGAAATAAATAAACAAATACATTTGTATATTTTCTAGTTCTACTCTAAGGGGATAAATGAGCACAGGAAGTACACGGGTATCCACTGCTGTGAACAAGCCTAATAAAGATAAAATGACTGCATGGGGGAGATTATATTGAAAGAACATTTGAAAGAAGGAAAGCAGCTGGTTTTGTACAGGTAAAAAGGAAAGATTTTTCAAACCAGGCAAAAATAAAGTACCAAAGATGTAGGGCCAGCAACGTACATGTTGAGAAATGTCATAAGCAGGTTAATGTGCAGGGTGTTGGTGGCTAGGAGAACAGGAATTTCTAGTGAAACATTTCTGAAAATTCAGCAAAACTGCAGCGGGTTTACTTTGCTGCCTGTGAAAGAAACACTGCATCTAAAAGCCTGTTCATTTCCCCTTTATCCTGAGAACTCCTCGAGCAGGGCACTTACTAATTTTAGTGGACGGCTCTGCGGCTTCCTTTCCTTTGGCTTCGATGTCATTTGTTGTGAGATTAGATCTTGAGTGATAGACTGTTCGGTCTCTGGAAATTAATATCTTTGCTACATAACGATCATTAGGAAAAAAGATTTGAACTTTGCGTGCTTTTCCTGATCTTAACACAAGAGTGTTTAGGCCGTAATCAATTTCATCCCAAACATGTATTACCTTACACAGATGGCCACTAATGGTCACTATGGGAATTACATATTCAGCAAGTGTTGAAACATGATAAAATTCCCATGGCATTTACGGAATTAAAAAAAAAAAAGCCTAAAACACTAATTTTACTTGCAAAATGTAACTGTGCCAAAAGTTATAAAGGTTTCAGTTGATGCCTCTTTAGATTTAGTTATCACTGAAAAATTATGAAATAGTATTTATTTACCCAGTAAAGTTCTCGATAATCTTTTCTCTTTTAGATGTTTCTGATGTAATTTTTTTTTAAATATAAAAATATAAAAGTTCTACCCTAGTAAAGATAAAAAGCTTCATGCAGAGTACTTAAAAACTATGGTAAAATGTATTATGACAGATTTAGAAATTATATTTTTTCCCCAATATATGTATATTTTACTAAATAACAGAACCTCAAAGTGATTTATTCCATATTAACAAATATTGTGTCAGGCTTTAGATCTATTTTGGATTTTTAAGTTTGTGATATGTTCCTAAATGAGAAAAAGCACAGTAACTTGGGCTTCAGATTACAACACAGACTATTTGGCAGAAGTTTCTTTGAAGACAAATAAAAGAAATAATACTGGCAAATAAATATTATCACTGGAGTAAATATGGATAAATACTAGTAACATTTGTTAGCCTTTATTACAACATAGAATAAGACTGTGATTCGGAGAATGAAGAAACATTTCCGTAGCTGAGAAATATCAGATACTGCTAAGTGTTTACACTAGTTCCTTCAGTTAATGGGGAGGGTGAGTAAACTGTGTAAGACTGAATCAGGGTACAGCTGAGCTGGGAGGGTAAGAACAAGATACCAAGAATAATACACATCCCAGGGCAGTGAATGAGGAGTGAGACTGAGATTAAATGAAAGTTAGAATCTTATATAACTCATCAACTCTGAAACATCTGTCTCTGTTGCTCAGTTCTTAGTACTAATCTGTTTCTATGAAGGGGTTTCAGCCTCAGTCCTGGGGCCTGCTTCCTGTTTTCCACCTGTATGCCCCAGACTCACACTCTGGGATGGACTCCCTTCCAAGCACACACGCATGCCTGCATTCACACACCCACCCACCCATGCATGCCTGCACTGTCTCTCTCTCTCACACCCACACACCCTTGCCATTCTGGGCAAGACAGTGGGACACAACCAGAGTCCCTTCCTTCCTGGGGTTTGTGCTTCAGAATCTGTTCTTTGGGTTGCTCCCTGCCTTGTTTTCTGACTGTACCCTCCTTGCTTTACATTGGCATCTGTTTCTCCTAGCTTCTGCTGCCTGGCAGTCATCAAGCCCCAAGTACTTAGCCACAGAAGTAGGAATGGAGAGCAGGGGTCTTCATATTTTACCTGAAGGGCTTATTACACAGATCAGCGGACCCTATACCCAGAGCTTTTCACTGAGTTCGTCTCTGGTGAAACCTGGAAATGTGCGCTGGTAACTAAGCTGCTGGTTTGAGGACCTAACTGCTCATCTCCAGCAAGGCTGACAAAACTCCTTCTATCAAGTGACAGATGGTAAATATTTTCAGGTTTGAGGGTCATACACTCTGTGCTGCAATGAGTCAATTCTGTCATTGTAGAGACAATTTGTCTCCATGTGGGTGGAGCTGTGTTCTAATGAAACTTTATTTACAAAAACAGGTGGTGGGTGGAAGTGGTTCTTGGGCTGGAGTTTGCAGACCCCTGATGTGGAAAAGTGGTGAGCAGCCCATCTTTGCTTCGGCTTCCATTCTGACTGATCAGTCTTGATACTTCCTTGGTCAGCTCCAACCCTTCTTCCTTAAACTGGCCTTAGGTCCTCTGGTCCCATTTCTCTCCTCCCCTTCCAATCTCAAACTACAGACAAAGCCTCTCAACTGTAATATATGATTACCATCAGAGAAAAACAGTACTCTCCCTAAACAATCACATGACTATATGCATATACGATCTTAAAAGCAAACACAAAATTTTCTGTGAGAACAAAAGATAAACACAGGAAATAAGTATTTTCTTAGTCTGGGTGGCTCAAAAAACCCATCCAACATCAGTTAACATCTGACCTTAAATCCTAAAGAAGAATTAAGACTTAACCAAGCACTAGGGAGAGGTGGGGAGGGATGGGTGAAGAAATTCCAAACAGAAGACATCACATGCGCGAAGACATAGGTATGCTAAAGCATATTGTGTTTGAGAAGCTGCCATTTAGTCAATATGGAACTGATAAATGAAGGGAGGTATGTGATGATTTAAATAACACTAATTTAATAGGGTTGTTCTGATGATAAACTTAGATCAGTCATCTCAAACTCTGAATAGTAAGTTAGGAAAACGATGAGCCTGGAAGAGCTGGCAGAGAATGAAAATCAAAGTGGTTATTTTTTTATGTTGGGGATTCCAAGGCACAGGGCAGCTGGAGAAGAATTTCAGAAGGGGAGGGACAGGATCAGATTTATATCTCAGAAAGTTCACTGGTGGCCAACTGGGGATGGAATGGGAAGAACGAAGGGTGCAAGACCAGTTCAGAGGTTAAGGCAGTCATCACACTTGTTAGCTTTAAAATATGGAAGCTCTGGAATACAGAGTCCCTGATGGCCATGGGCCTCTCAGAGGCATTCCATAATGCTGGCTCTCCAAGACTGCTGCATTCCACTGGACATCATTCATTCTTGGGCTTCCCTTCTGAAAAATCACTTTGCACGCAACAAAGTGGTTGCATTTAAGAGAAGAGAATCTTGTACCTCTGTCCTTTCAGCTAAAGCTGGGCTAGACTAAGAGCGTTAAATCATTGGCATGCCTCATTGACCTGGTTCTGGAGAAATTGTGCCACCCAGGCCAAGAAGGAGCTTTTATCTTGGTGCTTTTTAAACCACAGTAATCATATTTGAACTCTCACACAGCCAAGGGTTTGCCAAATAAGGTCAGAATTCACACACCCAGCTGAAAAGAATCAGGATTTGAGAGCCATTGGGTGTAGCCAGCAAAAACAACACATCCATCTTATCTGAGTGAGAAGACAGCAAAACCCATTGTGGAAAGTCTACCGCAAAGCATTCATAATAACGGTTTGATCGCCAGAAAGGAGGAGCGTGGGATTAGAGATCTAAGGGAACACTAAGTACTTTCAGTAAGAAGACTCCAAAAGACGAGTTGAGGGAAAATCATGACAAGCAAATCCCCACCTTCACCTTGAAGGAGGATAGAGTATATTACATCACACAGGGCACACACAGCTTGTCTCATTTCCTAAGCGGACGGGTCCTGAACACACCATGTTTCCCAATTCCAAGAACTAATTTCATGATGACTCAACTATATGAGTGGTTGCATTTTATTTTTCAAGATGCCAATGTTTTACATACATTCTTGCTTTCTTTTAAACCACTAGCAGAATAACATATAGATTAGGAACATGCGGTTTGGAATTAAGACCGAACCGCGATTTGAATCCCTGCTCAGCCAACTACTGGATGCGTCGCCGCCGCTGCTGCTTAGTCACTCAGTTGTGCCCGACTCTTTGCAACCCCATGGAATACAGCCCGCCAAGCTCCTTTGTCCATGGAATTCTCCAAGCAAGAATACTGGAGTGGGTTGCCATGTCCTCCTCCAGGGGATCTTCCCAACCCAGGGATTGAACCCTGGTCTCCTGCATTGGGCTTCCCTGGTGGCTCAGTCAGTAAAGAATCTGCCTGCAGTGCGGGAGACCCAGGTTTGATCCCTGGGTTGGGAAGATCCCCTGGAGAAGGAAATGGCAACCCACTCCAGTATTCCTGCCTGAGAATTCCATGGACAGAGGAGGCTGGTGGGCTACAGTCCATGGGGTCGCAACAGTTGGACACGAATTACTGACTCAACTGAACTCAATTCACACCCATATTGCAGGCAGATTCTATACCACTGAGCCTCCAGGGAAGCCCACTTAGCAAGATAAGGCCAATAAGATGACTGTACTAGAGCTGGTATAAGGATGAAAACTGACTGTTTATTCAACTTTCTCTTTTTTTTTTTTTTTTGTTTTGTTTTATTTGAGCAGTCAGGTAGGAAAAAATGTTGAGTACTGACTTATGACCTCGGGATGTCTATATTTTTTGTATAACCCACTTGCTTTGTTAATATTAAAAAAATGTAACAACAAATTGTAAAAAAAAAAAAAAAAGGTGAGATAAAACATAAGTAGAAACAGAGGTTATAACATTTTCTTGTTTACCTCAATGGCTCATTTTGCACACCGTATGTTAGAAGCCCTGGAACTAAATAATCAAGTTAAGGAGCAGAGGAGCAGGGGACGTGGAGCTTAGTAAAGTCTCTAAAATTGGCAGGTCCCCTTAGTAGATAAGCTGACAGACTGCAAATGTTCTTAAGCAAACAGTAAAACAGGAAACTACTGGAATTTGAAACCACGAAATCACCAGTACATCATGTAAATTTTCATCTAGTACATTTCAGTTTTTAGTACAAATGAAAGTGATATTGGCAGCTACTAAGAATAGAACTGGGTAGTTTTATCTGAAAAAGCATTCAATGCGAATACAGAAGTTACTGTGAATTTGGCAGTCATAACTGTTCAGGAAAAGTTCTGTTTTTCATTAAGCTTTATATTTCTCTAAGAATCTTCTATACCACTCGCCGCCACACGTTGGGAAGGGTGCTGGACTGCTGTTAGTCACCAGAGTGTAATGGTTGATCTATATTATGCCACATCAAGGCAGGCTTTAAAAAAAAAAAAATTCCAGAAATGTCAACCATATGTGGAGGGAGGAATCAAGGAAATAATGTAAAAAGATCACTACCTACCTCGCTGTCCTAGCTCAGTGCCTGTCACAGCCCCCAGGGTGCTAGGTCCTGTCTGCTATGACATTCTCCAGTGTTCAATACTACCTCACTCTCAGCATTGAAACGAAGACAAGGATTTTGCCATCCTTGTCCCTTTCTATGCCCCCAGAGCCCATGACAGCACCTGACAAGTGCTGGGGCATGGGGCATTTGTTGTTGAATCTTTCCAACCATGGCTTCTCACATTTATATGTTAAATAACTTGGAAAACTGGGTGTTTAGTTTTTTTTTTTATGACTGAGTCTAAATTTGTAATGAATAGATTCTTTAAAATCCTTATCTATCTTTTCTAACACATTCTTAAAGTTACATCCTTAGCGACAACACATTTGAAATCAACATATTCCACATGCAGAAAGCATGCACTATGTGGGTAATAGAAGGCAGGCTTTCGTTAAGCAAACACTAAGTAAATTTAGCCTTTGAATTAATTATTTAATGACTCATTCATTTATTCATCAAATATTTATTCAGTGATTAATACTAGCCAGACAGGCAGTTCTTGGAGCCACAGAGACAAATAAGATAAAACGACCCTGCTCTCATGAAGCTTCAGTCTAGTGGAGGATAGATATTAATTGTGAATTACAAAATTTGTACATATAATACACAACATAGCTTGATTCAAAGGGGAGATAAATGCTGCCAAAACTGTAGTTTCCTGATTACTATTAAGTTCAAAAATGATCCTCTCTGATCCATAATTAATAAAAGAAGAAAAAAAAACTTTGGCAGAAGCATAGCATAAATTTTCATTTTTCAAGAAGCATATTTTGCAATTTATGCCTCAAAATATGAGAAAATGTCATCATCAGGGAAATACTGTTTTGATCATTGCCCAATCTAGACATGTGTTATATAATATATCTATTTTCTGTAACGCTCAAGATAAATAAGTTGCTTTTGTAAGCATCTCAAATGACTACATGGCAATTCACAGAATGCTAAAGATATAATTGCATTTTCCTATTGAAGTAAATATAAAAAATTTTTCAAAAACTCTATTTACCATGAAGGAATACCTTCATGTTTCAAACAATGGTTTAATTATAAAATATACCCCATAAGTAAGATCAGATCCCTCTGTACTACTAGTTTTCAAAGGAACTCATCAGCACATTATGAGTATGAGGCAAATAAATTTTGTCTTAGAAATACATGTGAAGTAGCAGATCAATCAGGAAGGTGAGACATTTCGAGAAACCACTGCTAAAGAAGTATGCTGCTGCTGCTGCTGCTAAGTCGCTTCAGTCCTGTCCGACTCTGTGCGACCCCATAGACGGCAGCCCACCAGGCTCCCTCGTCCCTGGGATTCTTCAGGCAAGAACACTGGAGTGGGTTGCCATTTCCTTCTCCAGCGCATGAAAGTGAAAAGTGAAGTCGCTCAGTCATGTCCAACCCTCAGCAACCCCATGGACTGCAGCCTTCCAGGCTCCTCCGTCCATGGGATTTTCCAGGCAAGAGTACTGGAGTGGGGTGCCATTGCCTTCTCCGAAAGAAGTATAAGGCTTGCTAATTATTCTGTTGTTTATTTGCAATTTCTCCAGGACAAAATACAAATAAATAAATTCTTAACTTAAAAAATAATCAAATATTTAAAGACACAGACCAACACTAAGTGGTTTCATAATCTAAATTATCAATCCAAATACACTGCCCTTCAAAAGAAAGGGGCTAAAGAAGGTAGAGCAGGTCAAGTGTGTTGTCTAAAAAATGAAACAACTGTAAATTTTCTCAAGTGGTGATAAACAGAGAGGAAGGTGTTTCCTGTCCACAAAACCCAAGTGATGCTACAATTATCCTCAAACTGGGTCAAGACACCTCAAGTATATGATGTGATTCTCATAATCCCTTCTGCATTTTAACTATGTGAGCCTTCTTGTTCCTGAACATCTTGGGTTTCCCAGTAATAAATGTCACCTTCTTGACCTTTATTTAGTAATAGAAAAAAATGTTTCAGGAACATCTTGAAACAACTCATAGCATTAGAAATGATCTCTTTTTAATCCTGAAAAGTCTAACATCTGAATGAAAGTGCTGGAGTCCAAACTATCCAACTGTGTAGCAGAGATGTTGATGACATTATACAGATGGATGTAAAAGTCCTAAATCCTCTAACTATGACTGTTACTAGGGAAAAGTCCATCAAGAGCATTTTGTCCAGCCTCCCACATTCTCTCTCCTTTACTGTACCCTGGAGGTGAAGGGGGACCTTCCAGGCTCACATGTGCTGGGTAGAAATGTCACAAAGCACTGTGCCACAGGACAGATGGCATTATCTCCTGGGAGGCTCTTGGCCTATTTGGACATATTTTTTCCGATTATGCTAGGAAGTCACAGCCCCCAAGGGAAAAAAGGCTTTAACTAAAATTTGAAAATGGAATTACTTGTTTGAACAAACACTGGAGGGATAACATAGAAAGCAGGATGTAACCTTAAACATATTATAAAATTGTCATTTATTTTGTAGCATTAAAATACATTCTTGCTTTCAGGAAGAGCTCTACAAATCTTTTGTATTTTGAATGTCTTTAATATAATGTCATAATATCATTAATTGGTCATCACTATTTCAAATATCTCCAGCAATGTCCTATGTATGACCACAGGATGACCTGATCTTTTGTTGACAAGTGAGGGAAAGTATCTATAGCAATTTTGAGAAGCATGTTTCCTAAAAAAATTTCACAGACAAGAGGACTATCATCTGGTTTCCAAACTGTGCTCCACAGTCTCAAAGTCCTGAGAAGCCCCTCATGGACCATGATGAGGGCAAGGTAGGGTTGTCAGGGGCGAGCAAGTTAGGGGCTTCTCCCCACTTCTCCACTTGTTAACCAGCACAGTTCTGCTTTTATATATTCTATGTATTAAAAATATGTAAGTATATTCAGGCAATATTTACTTTGGGAAAGAGGTTCTACTCTTTAAAAAAAGAGAGACTTGAAAATAATTTGAAAGTCACTAGCTTACATGCTAGTCCAATATTATGGTCGATACAAAAAAATAGATCCTAATCACAAGAAAAACAGATTACATAATACACAAGTCTCATTTAAAGTAGCCAAGGAAGAAGCCCAAATGGATGAAACTAGGGCTTCCCTGGTGGCTCAGTGGTAAAGAATCTACTGGCAATGCAGAGACCCACGTTCGATCCCTGGATCAGGAAGACCCCCTGGAGAAGGAAATGGCTCCCACCCTAGTATTCTTGCCTGGAGCATTCCAAAGACAGAGGAGTCTGGTGGCTACAGTCCATGAGGTCACAAACATTTGGGCACAACTGAGCAATGAACACTTTCACTTTCAGGACTATGACAGCTAAATTTACAGTCAGTGACTCAGCAGCAGAATCTGCTCTGATATGTTGGAACCTGCCTCATTACCACGTGTGACAGCAGCTCCCCACAGCTTCCACTGAATACTAACCCCAGCTGAGTTTAATAAAGAACGGAAGCTCAAAAGGGAGACATGTTGGCACCCTGACTACCTACAGTTCCCAAATGATCAGGGTTGGGAAAATCATTTTTTCAGAAAAGCTTTTAGTTGCAGGGACCCCTCTGTGTTCTTGTTCCTATTCATTTTCTTCTAAAAGACTTCTGCTCGTCTTCAGTGGGGGCTGATTTAAAAAACTACCACCTTCCTGAAAGCTTGTGGGTCACTCCTGATTTCCTGGAGGAATTAATTCAGACCATGACACTCAGAGTGTTCCTTATTTGGTTGGGCGTCCCTGATATCTAGCATTTGTCAATCACCTAATGAAAGTTAATTAAGTTAATTACTGAAAGAAACTATAGTTTCAGGGGATATAGTCCTTATTCAGAACAAGCTGGCTGAACCAATCTCTATCTTTCTGATTTTTCAATAAAAATTAAGAGACCATGACTTATCACAAAGTAAAAAAGGAATTAGCTATAAATTATCTTTTCATTTATTTTAGGTGAGAGGTATTCAGAAAGACTTCTGTATCTGTAAACTAAAAATATGTAAATATATGTAATGGGTTTCCCCAGGCAGCTTAAATTTCAATATGACTCAGCATCGCCATCTGCTGGAAGAAAGGTTGAATAGCTGTTTTAGTTTAAAGAGGGAAGTCAAAATTTAATAACAGATATTAAACACACACACAACTGTTAAACCTATAAAATTCAATCTATAAACTCTAGGACATTCTCAGTAAAAACATTATTCACAGTAAACATTCAACTCCAGAATTTGCTCCAGAGCATTTCAAGTAGAAACAAAATTTAATGGTTAGAATCCACTTAAATATATTTATTGTTAGTTGTTATATATTAATTTTATCATTGCCACGTGAGAAAAGACTACATTATATTCAGGCTGTGTAGAAAAGGAGACAGGAGGAAAAGAATCATTTCCAAGCAGAGTAATTTTTAAAAATTTCTCAAAAGATTATGTGTGTGTGAGTCACTCAGTAGTGCGACCTAATGGACTGCACCTGGCTGGCCAGGTGGATCTGTCCATAGAATTCTCCTGGCAAGAATACTGGAGTGGGTTGTCATTCCCTTCTCCCGGGAATCTTCCCAACCTGCGGATAGAACCCCAGTCTCCTGCATTGCAGGTAGACTCTTTGCTGTCTGAGCCAGCAGAGAAACCCTCTCAAAGAGTAAGAAAGGCCAAAGATTAAAAATCAGTAATACTATTAGTGCTTTTAAACAATTTGTGACTTTGGAAACAAAGAGATTATGGTCATGGTCTCATAAATAAAATATTATTTTATTTCACTACCTGATATTCCAAAGATGTAAGCATACATACAATATCAGAAAAGAAAGAGAGAAATTCAGTAAGTGGATTGATAACAAGTCTCCTGGTGGGTTGTACACAACTAAAATTGGTGGTGGAGGTGGGGTTTATCAACTTGGAAGGTTTCATACATTCTATCCCAAGTCTTCTGAGGAATAAGGACGATACAAAATAAGTTCAAATATAAGGGAGGGGCGAAGAACAGCCTAGCTTCTAGGGGGATCTCAGTCTACTGAGGAGACAGGAGGGCAGTATTGAGAATCACAGGTGACTACATAGCAGAGAACACCGCCTCCCGCTGGAGCATTCCAGTCCTGGGGTTACACAGAACAGAGGGCACGTCGGGGAGAGGGGATGGGCGGAGAGCCCAGGGACGCATCCACAGTGCTGGCTACCACTCAGGACAGGAAGGACCAGGAAGCACACTGGCAGAGGAAGAAAAAAAACATGTCAGCCACGACTCACCTGACGGTGAGAGCAACCATGGCTAACAGGCAAAGCCCGAGTCTACGCCTTATGAGCAGAGTACAGCTGAAGGAACCATGTAAGTAGCAAGTTATTTAATGGAAACTTACAGAGCTTGAACTTGAGCCAGAGTAAGAATTCTGACTTACATTCTCATGTGCTCAGGAATGTCCTCCAAATCACATAACCTCTCCGGTGCCTTGATTTCTCCATTTATACAGTTGCAATAATTAACACTACCTACCTCAAAGGAATGCTATGAAGATTAAGTAGGTTTTTAATTAAGTAGGTTGAAGATTCAAGAGCTCCAAATAGCACCTGGCACACAGTCAGTACAACATAAAAATGTTTGCTATTCTGAATTCAGGAAGCAAGCTTTCTTGCTGTTTATGAAGCGTCAATCATGGTGTATCCATGCCTTTTTGGCTGAATAGCCTTGGTTTCTTTATCAGTGAAGAGAGGATATTTATAATTGTGGTACAAATGATGGATGTATCTAAGTGAACAATGACAGGCCAGGTATAAGCAGTGGATTGTTCACTTATACGTTCTTTATTATTGGTTACGGAGTAACACAGCTGTATACTTATTATTTTGTATTATACGTTATGTGCTTAGTTGCTCAACTTTGCAACGTCATGGACTGTAGCCCGCCAGCTCCTCTGTCCATGGGGATTCTCCAGGCAAGAATACTGGAGTGGGTTGCCATGCCTTCCTTCGGGGGATCTTCCCGACACAGGGATCGAACCTGGGTGTCCTGCATTGCAGGTGGATTTACTGTCTGAGCCAGCAGGGAAGCCCACTGTATCTATACACACTTATATGCAGCTTTTATGCATATTTGTGTGTGGGGACATGGCGTGCAATGAAGATGCAATGGAAGATGTTGGCAAGCAGCTTGCTAGACTGGGTCAACCTCAATTTGATCCAAAACAGTGAAAAGAGCTAAAATCTATACCAAGTAAGTTCAGAGAATTTTTGGAAACAACTGAGTTGTCAGTGCTTAGACCAGAGGAGATTCAACAGTGGTGGGTCAAGACACTTTGATTTTTATTTTACTGGCCCCCTGAAACAGGCTGGATTTTCTGGAAATCAAACTTTCCTCACAAGCAGAAGAGTTGTACCTTTTCGATTAACTCGTAGCTCTCTTCGAGTTTGAGCAGTCTGTTCTGCACAGACGTGGACGCACGCTGATAGACGGCTCGCCACTCCTGGAAGTCGCTCTCTGAAATCTCAGCCACAGCGAAACACAAGGTTCTTAACCCTGAAAAAAGGGAGCATGCCCCCAGCAACATCAGATAAGATTTCATTCAGAAATCTGACACTTGCATGTGTTTTGAACAAACTCTCACTTCAAAAACACTGATTCAGTATGCTGAAGTCTGACTCGAGTTTGATGGAACCTTAGCATCAACTGTGTATCAACAACAGTCCTCTGGCCTTTCCACCAGCACCTGGCTTTTAATTCCCCAGCTCTTTCAATCCCCCCTTCATGCCTTGAATAACTTTTCTAAAATCCTAATCTGTTAAGGTTATTGCTTTGCTTGAAGTCTTTTAATCATTGTCCAGGATGAAGTTCAGACCCTAAAGTCTGGCTCAGTCATCACATATCAGTTGCCTTCAACTTCATTCTCTGCCGTCCACTTCCCATGGTAGGGTCTTTGCACAAATTGATCTTTTTTTTCCCCTCCATTTCACCCTTCCCCAATCCCCCTCCACTGCCTGCCTTGCATCTACTCAGTTCTGAAAATCATCTCTTTGAAGCCTTCTCCTCTCACCCAGACCCCAACACTTCTGTGGTGTGAAGGACAATGTTTTGTGCTTTTTCTGTGATCTCCTACATGAGCTTGAAGCTTCTGGAGTTCCAGAGTCCTGGAGTTCTTCACCCCTGTAACTCCAGCACTGAGCACAGTGGCCGGCTCATTAATAATGGCCTCATAGACGCTTACGAAGGAAGGAATAGAGGGACCCCAATGGGGTGTACTGGGAGAGCCACCTTCCTCCAACTATATTTCTTACAGTGGATTTGCAGTATAAGGAGTCTAAAAAATTGAGGGACAGTGACAAAAAAAAGAATACCCATCAGCAACACTTGGGAAAACATTGCAGCTGATGTCCGAAGTGACCTACTTCCTGTACTCAGAGTCTGTCAGTTTACTAACTCATTTGGAGGTGACTCTGAGCCAGAAAAAAGTTTACAGACTAGAAAAACGAAGAAGCAGAAGATTTGCCAGCCATGATAAAAGCAGTTAACTAGGTTACCAAGAAGACAATGTTCTCACTCAAGGTCGTTTAGCTCTCAGAATAATTAGGTGTTAGTGACCAAGTCAAATCAAATATGGTCGGGACCATGTCAGAAAAAGAAGAAAAGAACACAGGACATAAAATGCCCGGAAGACTCCACGTTCCAAGAAAGGAGTACACGGTCGCTGCCACACCACTGCAAATAGAACTTAACTCTCGGGCCATATTAGGGATATGTGTTTCTCTTCTGGACACTTGGCTGGGGACTTGAAAGTCAAAGGGAAAGTCATTCAGTTGTGTCTGACTCTTTGCGACCCCATGGACTGTAGCCCACCAGGCTCCTCTGTCCATGGGATTCTCCAGGCAAGAATACTGGAGTGGGTTGCCATTTCCTTCTCAAGGGGATCTTCCCGACAAGGCACTGAACCCAAGTCTCCTGCATTGCAGGCAGCTTCTTTACTGACTGAGCTATAGGGGAAGCCCACCAGCTGGAGACTTACTCTGGGGTAGCCGTGGTACATGAGTGCTGCTTACCCAGGGCCAGAGAGAATGGGGTGGCGGTGGAGGGCAAGCCAGCTGGAACTGGTCTGGGAGCTAGAATATCCTTAACATCAGAACGAGAGAAAAGGAAGATGCTCCTCCAACCCGCTCCTTCCTCAATAAAGGAAGCTGCAATATGTGCTAGCTTACACTGTACCCGCTGTCCCCTAGGAAGTTGTACCTCATGGAATCTGAACTCAACAGATGTGTGGGTCCCCATGCGCCTCCATTTTTGGAGGAGAAATGGCAGAAGGTTCATTATGTCCTCGCTTTTCAAAGTGCTTTAAAAACATCCCTATCATTTTGCTGCTTGGATTAAGAGGAAAAGGTTTGGCTCAGAGTCAGGCTTGGTGCCACCAGCCACAGTTCCAGCAGAAGTAGACCAGAGTGAAAACTTAGATGGGAAATGCAGATACAGTACTGGTGACTTTTGTTAAGTTTAGAGATAAGATTCTATGAATTCCTGTAGTAACTGACCCTGACGCTTAATGACTCTCATTTCCTTTCATCTCATCTAGATCGTCTCCCTAGACTACATTTCGGTACAAACAGAGCGTCAGGACTATTATGTTTACCGTGGATTCTCAGGCCTCACAGAGAGCCTGGCATGTGGCAGGGACTTAATAAAAAGTCCTGAGTTAATGCTAAATTGAAGAACTATTTCAGTCGTTATATAGGTTTATTTATTTCTTCTCTTCTTTCTTATTCAGATTAGACTATCCAGTTCTTTAACTCTTGTTTCTTTCCTTCTACATTGCTGGAGATGTAAAGTATTTAAACTGTAAATGGTATCCATTCTAAAAAGCAAACAGATTTATAAGTTCTATATCCTCTTAAATGTGCGGACAAAGTCTTTCAAAATGTTAATAAATACAGGAGAGCAAAATAAAAATAACAGCTGGGGATACCATATAGTAAGATCTAAATGATCAACATTTATTCTTATCTTACATTATGAATCTCCAAGTAAAATAATAAGAATAATCCTATACGATAGCAGTAATATATCGTTTCATTTTATTTGAGTCATGTTTACTATTGTATTACACTCACCTTCTGTAGCAAACTGCTCCAAATGTTTTAGGGTAATTTCTTTGTATTTTGAAGTTTCTGCCAGTCGGTCATAAATTACAGTGTCCTGGAAAACAAACAGAAGGTATGATACACTTAAACTAAGCATTCTGATTTGACTAAAGTTGATGTTGGCAACATTATTAGCAGTGAATGAGTACTTAAAAAATCAGTTTAGCTGCTGGATAGGGTGTGGAGAAAAGGGAACTTTCTTACACTGTTGGTGGGAATGCAAACTAGTATAGCCACTATGGAGAACAGTGTGGAGATTCCTTAAAAAACTGGAAATAGACTGCCTTATGACCCAGCAATCCCACTGCTGGGCATACACACTGAGGAAACCAGAATTGAAAGAAACACGTGTACCCCAATGTTCATCACAGCACTGTTTATAATAGCCAGGACATGGAAGCAACCTAGATGTCCATCAGCAGATGAATGGATAAGAAAGCTGTGGTACATATACACAATGGAATATTACTCAGCCATTAAAAAGAATACTTTTGAATCAGTTCTAATGAGGTGGATGAAACTGGAACCTATTATACAGAGAGAAGTAAGCCAGAAAGAAAAACACCAATACAGTATACTAATGCATATATATGGAATTTAGAAAGATGGTAACAATAATCTTGTATGAGAGACAGCAAAAGAAACACAGATGTATAGAATAGTATTTTGGACTCTGTGGGAGAAGGCGAGGGTGGGATGGTTGGGGAGAATGGCATTGAAATATGTATATTATCATATGTGAAACAAATCACCAGTCCAGGTTTGATGCATGAAACAGGGTGCTTGGGGCTGGTGCACTGGGATGACCCAGAGGGATGGTATGGGAAGGGATGTGGGAGGGGGGTTCAGGATGGAGAACACGTGTGCACCCATGGTGGATTCATGTCAATGCATGGCAAAACCAACACAATATTGTAAAGTAATTAGCCTCTAATTAAAATAAATATATTTATTTAAAAAATCAATTTAGCATCAGTGTTGAAGCACAAAATATTTTTTCTTAATAATACTGCTTTCCTGTGACACTAAGAAAGATGGTCTAGTCCTATATTTTCATCTTTTCCTTTCTGAATAAATCCAGTTACTCCAATGTTCAAAATATCATATTCTATCAATACTTCACTTACCTGTCATGTGCTGTTAGATCTCCCCTCACTGCCCCCCAAAGATTTTTCAGAATGCTTCAGCATTCATCCATGCTTTGAGGAAGAATGGTCCAGAACTCAAACAGCATGGGAAATGTCAGAACAAAGCTAAAGAGCATGTCCGGCTGCAGTGCCTCAGAGCCTTCAAAATGCTAATCACACAGTGGCTCCAAGGGAGTAGGCTGATAGATGCCCAGACCTAACTACTGAACCTTTTAGGACTCAGGGCATCTAATGGGGTTGGTGCCCACAAAGGAACAGACTCTGAGAAACACATGTTAAATGCGTGGAGCAAGCTGGTGGCTATGGCAGGGAGGACATTGGACAAACTGAGCAGCGCCTTACAGCTGAATATCTCTGATTGTGTCACTTTAGCTTTAAGAGTCAATTTACTTGGTCTGTAAAATTAAATTACTGGATTATCTTTAAAGTCCCTTTCAGCTTTAACTTGAGGCATCGCTGCATGTCTTTAATTTTTGTCCCTTTATAAATGGCCTATTGTTCCTCTAGTTATTCTTTAGCTTGGGATTAATGTTTTAAGAATTTTAGTATTTGGCCTTCATGGTTTTATTAGACCAGGAAAAAATAAATCATTTACCTGCAATTACTTTCTCAGTGGTATTACCCATTTTGGGGTCTTGAGTCTCAGGGCTGAGTTGGAAGCAGACTAGTGAGGTATGATTTAGAACCCTTGAGAGAAACAGAACTTAGTGACCTCAGAACAGATGCAATAATCCAGGCTCCAATTATGAATTTCTTTTCATTTCTCAGTGGTGAAATGGGAAGCGGGCAAAGCAAAAGGAAATGATAATTTCCCCTCATGGGTCCTTTCTGAGAATGAGAGTTCTGTGTAACTTACAAACTCTATTTTTTCCCAGAGGTTAGTGAAATTTTCAGTGAAATTAAAATAGGCCATTTTAACACTAAGAAAATACTGAAAAATTAAAATCATGAAAACATAAGTGATTAGTAATAAATAAGGCTAGGGAGATTAAACTCTCAAGGTAATTAAGCATTCTAGTGGAAGAAATTGACGGTCAGACTAGGGGAATTTTCTACCTTCTCTGTAGTATCAAGGAAAGCAGAATGTGGCCTTCTGCATGAACTGTAATGTTACTTTCTCAGTCATGTCTGACTCTCTGCGACCTGATGGACAGGCTGCTAGAGCTTACTTCATTGCTGGTGTTTTCCCCTAAATGTATTTATGATTTCTAATTTATCTTACATGTAACCAATTCTCCCCTCCCTCAAATTTCTTTTGATTAAAAATAAATGTAATTTTTATCATGTTGAGCTCTAACATCCTCTGTCAGAACAGTTTATCCAAATGATTTCACCTGGAGTGAGTTCATCATCCAGTTGTTCAACAACCAAAGGAACTCTAAAACTGAATCATGAGACGTCATGAAATTATTCTCTCCCGATCTTTTAAAACCAAGGCATTACAAAATTATGTTCCAAAGCATTAAAACCAAAGTATTGAAAAACATTCTCAAGGAATTTAAATAATAAGCTTGGGCTTCTAAATAAGTTCATCTTTCAAGTTCCATGTAAGAAAGCAAGACTGTTGACTGTATTTGAAATTGGAAAGTTCCAAGTTTGTAAGTTACCTGATTACTCCAAGTATATACTATGTACATGGAAAGGATAAAACTGAAGGGAAATATTAACTAATTTCAAGAATAAAAAAAGGCCCTGGAGAGTAGATTTCTTATTTTTCCATGAGCATAAACATATTTTAACTAGAGAAATTCAGTTAGAATGACAAATTACTGTCCTGTCAATAAAACCTGCCAAATACAAAAGCCAACCAATAGTTAGAAATGCTGTTATAATTAAAACAATGCAAATACAATACAAATGGTAATCACCACATGAAGAAATTACAGCAATAATTGTAATCAATTTCCTCCCATTTCTATGGCCTTTAAAAAATCAGATTCAAATTGGTATAGGTTGCTAAATTTTTAATTTAATTTTAAAATATTTTCTGTATTATTGTCTTCTAAAATATTTATAATATACAAACCTCAAAAACTGAATTATATAAATAACCTCGGCCAAACTTTTTCAAAGCATCAGATTTACCCAGAAGGAATTCCGAATTTCACCAGAAGAGGCTGAACACTGTTACTATAAAACACCTCCAAAAGTGGATGTCAGCAACTTCAGGCTAAACATCTGTGTTACATTTCCATAGCGAATGTTTAACGTATACATTATAAACCATCATAAATCAAAATCATAAAAGACAAAAAATACAAACTTACAGCTCCTTTGCAGTAAAGTCGTAACTTCCCGGATGGAGTGCGAACGATCACTGACATTCTTTTCCTAGCGCTGAAAGAAAGGTTTTCCACAATGTGTCATCATAGTGAGAAGATGCATCTATATGTTTGTCATGTCTCACATATTTTAATGCTCATACTGAAAAAATAAATTTGACCAAATTATGAGGCTGATCCCTCCACATACACAAACCATCACCTGAGTGTGTAGCTGAGTGCCTTTGAAAGTCACATTATGTTTTATGTTTTTTAAGATATGCGGGTACCATCTGCTGCCCTAAAGGAATAATTTACCAAGTAGCTCCCAAGAAACCTGCAAGAGTTAATACCCACCAGGGCAGAGAGTGGAGAGTTCTGGTTCAATGTTTTCAGATTTAAAAAATATTTAAGCCAGAATCTTTTATGATGAATTATTAAAAAGAGAAATGATAATCAATTTTAAGTATACACCCAATCAAAAGGCATCTACTAGCACTTTAAAAACTTATTTAAGCCTTCACAACTATCATTTTTTAATTACTAGCAAACCACTGGCATCATTTAAAAAATCTAATTCATATTACAAACTCTAGTTAATGAGCACAAACAGCTTAACATTGTGTTGGTGATACAGACTGATAAAAGTTCTTAGTCAAACATACACATCTTTCAGTGGATTAGCAAAGAGACTACAAGTTAACAATGAACAGAATAAGCACGTATGGCATTGCACAGGATAAGCCTCACTTGGAATCAAGTATGCATAAGCATTCTCTCCAGAAATAAGGGGAAAAAAAGACTTCTCTAGGGTCAGTGCCTATTTATGTTACCTTATAACGTTCTGCAGCTAAAAAACTGAGATGAATCCAATACAGTAGTTAGATATAGTATAGTTGCCTTTAGAAATGTCTTGGACTGTCTTGGACTCTCTTTCTCCATCTTTTATTTCCGCTGCATCGTGTCTCTGATCATTCCTGTGCTTTAGGGCCACACTCGATTGGGCCCCCTTTGTAACATCTCTGTAGTCTACCTCAGCCCTTCCTGATTCACATTTCTCTTAATCCAGCTTCGATGGCCTGGTCCTTGGTTCATCAACTTCCTTGCTCTTTTCTTCTCCTGACAAATCTCCCAAATCACAGGTGAACAGGAATGCCTTCTGTGGTCCAGCAGAGTAAGTGGACACTGCTGGAGAAAAGCCGCCCTGTCACAGGTTAGTAAATACCTTGCCCCAGTGTCACAGAGTGCTCCACGCTGCCTCGCCACCTACATTTCTCTAATAACCCTGCTCCCATCTCCTCACAGGATCATGAGCATTCTCTTGTAGTCTCTCCATTCCTCGAGTCTCCAATATGCCCGTCACTCCAGATGCAGGATTTTTGCAATCACTTGGATGGAAGCTTCCAACAAGAAATTCCTATCCATTTGGCCACCAACAGCTGCACATTTATCCACTGCGGACCATCCCTTCTGTCTCTATTCCTACTATATGGAAACTAGTTTTATACGTAACAGAGAGATGACTATGAGTTTCTGAAATCCCTATGACAATTAGATGTTATAATGAGCACATAATTAGAATGGCAAGTTCCTGACTCTGATTCATTTTAATTCTACATAAATCTTGGTGCCCCTGAGTATAATGTTTTCAGATCACTACCGAGGCCTGTACCCTACAGTTGTGATGTAGATCAGAAATATTATTACACTGCCTCCAGAAGACATGCCTTACAAGACTCTGAAGAGAACAGTTTATGATTTTCTTACAAATGACAATTAAAAATTGTATTGAATATTTTAATTTAATATTTGGTCTAAATAAATTTATTTAAATAAAATAAATCACACTTTCTTCTTATTTAAAAGGGAAAAAGTTTAAATGGAGGTAAATGTATGACATGCACACAAACCACAGAGCAGATGTTTTACCTGGTGAACTCCAAGACATTGAGCAATTCATATCTTTCTTCCTGCCCCAGCTTGAAGAAAAGGAAAATATGATTACATACAGTAAGAAGTAGCTTTGGCTCCTTGGAAATAAACTCCAGTCATGAAGTTTTAATGTAAAAAATGTCATCACAGATTGTCCTTTCTGAAATACATCACCCTTAATTGAATTTATTAACTTTTCAGGTTAAAATGGAAGATTGAACAAACACAATCACTTTTCATCCTTCCCAAAGCCCCACCAAAACTACAAAAAAAAAAAAATTAAAAAGAAACTTACAATGGCAGGAAAATATGAAAAGAGAAAATGGCACTAAAAATTTGGAAGCCAGAAAACAGATAAGTGAGATATGCTTACTTAGCAGATGCAAGAAGTAGCAAATGCTATTATATACACAGTGGTCATGGGGAAAAGGCGAGACCCAGCCTGACCTGTATTGAACAATCCCTAAAAGGCCTAGGGAAGAGGAATAACAGGTAGTTCCAGAACTGGAAGGTAAAGGAGTGCCCTAAGTGGGAGGACTAGGGAAAGAGATGCTGTTCTGGGCACTGGCTCCTCCTGCATACTGGCAGAAGACCAGAGGCTCTGCTCTATAAAGTTTCTTTTTTCTAGGAGTTGGCACACCTGAAGATACAGTATTGTTATTGTATTTGTACTAAAGGCTAGGCCCCAATGCCCACAACCCACCTGGCCCCCTACGTTCTGGCAACCAGATCTTTCCTGGCAGAAGGGTGGAAGACTGTTCTCTTGGGAATCTATAAGCCCAGGTTAAGTTCTAAAGGTACAGACAACCATGATTTCCCAAACGAATCCCACCAGACCACTTCACAGTGAAGCGCTATGTTGACAAATACCCTCTTATACTCAGAACTGCCATATCAGATTGCAAATTCTTTACTCTTAAGCATAAGAAAACCAAAGATGAACAGATATCCAAGGACAGCTATTATCATGGATCACAGATACCCGAAACAAACAGATAAGAGCAATTTGGAAGAAAGAGAATGCCAAAAGAAAACACTGGTGTTGGCCTGGGCTTCCTGACGGGCACAAAGGCTGGTGGACAGGTCCCGGAAGCCTCTTCGCTCCATTCCACACCAGGATGAGGAGGTTTGTCATATGTTTTCTGTGGGGCATTTTCTGTTGTATCACTGGAACTGGATGGGTGCGGATTCCTGGAGGCATAAAATCTTCTGCAGTGTTTTACACCCTTGGAAATATTGCTAGATCCACCAGTACATGCTTGTTAATGGGACCCATGAAAAAACAAAGACAATGTCTGAGACAAAAAGCTGCCTGTAACAATGGTTATGCTTCTGTGATTAAGATTCCCGTCCTGTGCTGCTCTTTGGTGGCACAGGAGGAGACTGGCCTTATTTCTCTGCATATTGCAGCTCTCATCAAAGATCTTGTATAGCCTATTACGCATCTCATATGCAAGTGGTGCAGTAATTAAATGCTCTTCTTTTCTCCTAAGTAGAGAATGAGAAACTCCAGAAAAGAATATGTGAAAGTTGATACAATTTTTGGTGAAGTATGCTTCTCCCAGTGCAATAATCAAAACAACTATAATGACAGCTTAATATCATTTTATGTTCCAATAAAATGATATGCTTGTTTAAACTGTTTGTAATTTTTTCAAAAAAGAAAACTATCATTTTCCTCCCAGAGAAGTAACATAAGTACACCTATGAAGGAAAAACAGGACACTATTAAAAAAAGAAATATTGAAAAAACAATAAAAGCTTCTGGAAGCTAAAACATGTAATATCAGAAACAAAAAGAAAATCAGTTGAAGTCTAAGAAGAGAAAAGAGGAAAATTTCCAAAAAGTAGAACAAGAAGGCAAAAACACGAAAAGCAGGACAGAAAAGTTAAAAGATGTGCTCAGGAATTCTAAAAAGAGAGAGCAGAGAAAAAAGAGGAAGAAAATTGAACAGACTCATTCAAGAAAAATTTCCAGAATGGAAGGATGTAGATTTCCAAATGGAAAAGTGTCCACTCAGTATTCAGTACAATGAGTTAAAATATTCTCACTATGGTACATGGTCGTGAAATTTCAGAATTCTTGGGATAAAAAGATCTTGCAAACTTCTTGAGGGAAGTGAAGTTGCTTAGTCGTGTCCAACTCTTTGTGACCCATGGACTGTAGCCTACCAGGCTTCTCCATCCATGGGATTTTCCAGGCAAGAATACTGGAGTGGGTTGCCCTGTGGGCAAGTCACAAAAACTAGAGTCACAGTGGCTTCTGACTTCTCAATTAGGCATACAGGAAGCCAGGCAATAAAAATTCCTCAGGAAACTGATTCCCACCCTGGAATTCTCTATTCAGCAGGACCACAAATTAAGTATAAAGGTCAGATAAAAATATTTATGCTTAAAAGGGCTAAACAACAAGTAATTTCCCATGCACCTTTTCTCAAGAAGCCAATAAAGAAAGTTCTCCATGAAAACAAGCATAGGCCAAGAACAAGGAAGACATAGGACTCAGGAAACAGAAGATCTAACACAAGAGGGAGTTAAGGAAAGTCCCCAGGGAGACAGGAAAGCGCTTCCTCTTGAGAACCATGAGAGAGACTGAGCCGCACACCACAGCGGCGGCGTGGAGCCCTGAGTCAGGAGCTGGGCTTGTTGAGGGCTGTCACTACTGTGACTTCTGCTTCTGTGACACCTTTTCAACAGGATGAAACGGACAGAAAACGTGTTCTATCCATGTCAGGTTCTAAGAAAGAAGTTTTGACTTACAGGAAATAGCAAGTCCAAAACAGGAGACAATCAAAAGGCATTCCAAGTGCCACAGAAGCTGACCTCTGAACAAAACTGGCCCAGAGTAAGGAGAACAGGGGCGGGGTGGGGCGGCGGGTGTTTCAGGAGGAACATCTCAAGGGAAAGACTGCGACTACCCACTGGCCAGATTATCTGGTGTAATTGTACTGATAAAAGTGCATTAAGAAGTTATAAAACAATTAGAAAAATTAGCAATAGGTTGAAAGAAAATGTTGCACTTGGAAAAAACATAAGAGATTCATTTTTAAGAATTAAAGAAAAAATTATTTTCAGGAGATAATTTTGTATCTGAAAACACAAAATTAAAAACAAAAAAATAAATACTGAATAAAACAATGTTTTGCTAGGAATATCAATACAGGCATAATAACATAAACACTAAATAAAAATGCTTAATGAGATATAATTTACATACAATACTGTACATAGATCTTAAATATGTAGTTCAATGAAAATTCTATGGTTTGATAAAGGTATACTTGGTGTAAATACCACCCCAATCAAGACACAGAACATTTCCACTGTCCTATAAATTCCTTTGCCCTTTCCCAATCTCCCCCCTGATGTGGAGACAACCACTGCTCTGAATTCTAAGACCATAAGTCACTTTTTCCTGATCTCAACATCGATATAAATGCCCGAGTATGCAGCTCTCTCTGTCTGGCTTTTTTTAAAATTTTTTCTCAGCCTGTTCCTGAGACTTATCAATGCTGGTAATGAATCAATCATTTTACTCTATTTTTTTTTTTTATTGTTCAGCTATTCCACTGTGTATCACAATTTGTCGATCCATCCTCCTAGTGATAGACATTTGGTTTCTTTCTAGCTTTTGGCTACTCTGAATACAGCTGCTATGAACATACCACAAAACGTCTCTCTGCAGACACACACTTTTACTTCTTCTGGGCAAGTATAAGCACAACTGCTCCATCAGGTACATGTTTATCTGTACTGGGAAACTCTAAAAGGTTTTCCAAAGGGGCTGTACCATCTTACACATCTACTAGCAACATATAGGTGAGCTCCTTGCTCTGCAGTTTCATGAACATTAGGTGCTGCCATAATGTTTTTAATTTTACTTTTCTTGGTGGGTATGTTGCAGTGTCTCACTGAGACTTTAATTTGCATTTCCCTGATGATTAATGATGTGTTTTCATGTGTGCACTGGCCATCTGTATATCTTCTTTTGTGAAATGTTTGTTCCAATCTTTTGCCCATACAACATCTGGGTCCAAATACTTGTTTAACCAAGCATTGTAATATAATTATACTACTACTGGAAAGGGATGGTGAGTCAAGAGAAATAATCCCTCATTTAACATAACTGAATAGAAATCAGTAGATATGTCTAAAATTGAAGAATTGAAATATATTTCATTCATCAACACATTAAAAAAGGATGTATAAATGTCTGAAGAAACAGCTAAAAGAATAGAAAAGTCGTTGCTTTTGGGGAGGAGAACTAGAATAGGGAACCTCTGCTTTTATTATGAGCTTTTTGGCATTATTTTATCTTTGAAGCTTGCATGCGCATTGCTTTGATAAAAAAGAGAATTAAATAACTTACTGAATCTATAATCACTGAGTCAGGCGTTCTTCCAGTGAAAACAAAATTCAGCTGCTTGGCTGCTCTGACCAAGGCTCCCTCATCTGTTTTAGGCAAACAGAAAAAAGCAAATACATGGTGAAAAAAATTATCCCAAATATGAGAGTGAAAGAAAAGTGAAAGTGAAGTCTCTCAGTCGTGTGCAACTATTTGTGACCCCACAGACTATAGCCTACGAGGCTCTTCCGTCCATGGGATTTTTCCAGGCAAGAGTACTGGAGTGGGGTGCCATTTCCTTCTCCAGGAGATCTTCCTGACATAGGGATTGAACCTGGGTCTCCCGCATTGTAGGCAAACGCTTTACCGTCTGAGAGTAAGATATCCCAAAATATGAGACTAAGACTGCAATACAATAGTCTGCTTAACTTTAAAATGAATTAAAGTTCTTTTTATTCTGACTCCTGTTATTGAAATCCATTTCTTTTAAAATCATATGACAATGCCCAGGGTTTGAGTAGAATGATCTTCAGAATCTGAGACATGTATAGTTCCCAGAGGCATATTCTTGAGGGCTAAGTCTCACTGTTAGCCAGACAGACCTAAAAAGGATAACTTCAAAGTACGTCTTGGTCCAGCATATTCTCCACAAAACTTTTCTTAAAATAAATGATGTGTACAAATGAGGAAACCCCATAATAGCAACAACATGGAGAGACCATGAAGGCATCACGCTAAGAGAAATAAGTCAGACAGACAAAGAAAAATACTTAATGATCTCACTTATATGTGGAATCTAAAGAAAAAAGAGAAGGAAACCCACCCCCCTCAAACACATATCAAAAGAGATCAGATGTGGTTATCAGAGGCGGAAGGTTGGTGAAGGGGAAATGGAGAAAGGTGATCAAAAGGTACAAATTTCCATTATAACATAAATAAGTACTAGGGATACAGCGATGTATATCAATTATTTCTTAATTAAATTGGAAAAAAATGAGTGGCACAAAAGTACCTTAAGTTTTATCCTTTTCCTCCTAAAATGCTGAATGTAGGAAAACTATTAATAATACTATGAATATTGAGGGGTCAGATGGTAAAGCGTCTGCCTGCAATGCAGGAGACCCAGGTTCGAGCCCTGGGTTGGGAACATCCTCTGGAGAAGGAAATGGCAACCCACTCCAGTACTCTTGCCTGGAAAATCCCATGGACAGAGGAGCCTGATAGGCTACAGTCCATGGGGTTGCGAAGAGTCAGACACGACTGAGCGACTTCACTTCAAATGAATTGATGTTTCATTGTATTACATATTATTTACTCTTATTACCACGTTATATCAAAACTTTTTGTTTTTGAGGGAAGGGTATGAGATAAAACATCCATACAGCGTCTATCTTAACGATAAAGAGTGTATCTCATGGCTTTTAGGAATCTGGTATATTCTACAAGGTTGCAGGTGCTGGTTTGTAATATAGTTTAAAACACAGGGGGAGGGGATAGTTAGGAAGTTTGAGACTGGTCTGTACACACTGCTATGTTAAAAATGATAACCAACAGGGACCTACTGAATAGCACATGGAAGTCTGCTCAAAGTTATGTGGCAGCCTGGATGGGAGGAGAGTTTGGGGGAGAATGGATATATGTATGGCTGAGTCCTTCTGCTGTCTGCCTGAAACTATCACAACACTGTTAATTAACTATACTCCAAAACAAAATAAAAAGCTTTTTGTTTTTTAAAGGAAACTTATAAAAAAGTTCCCTAAAGTATGTTCCTTCTTCCCTGAAATCTTAGTCATAAAATTGGCT
The DNA here is from genome assembly GCA_006408695.1 of Aepyceros melampus. Taxonomy (NCBI): domain Eukaryota; kingdom Metazoa; phylum Chordata; class Mammalia; order Artiodactyla; family Bovidae; genus Aepyceros; species Aepyceros melampus. The sequence goes on from SJXQ01002879.1 coordinate 232,759, forward strand.
ATTTACCCAATTTTACACTGAAAATAAGTCTAATATGGAGTCTCTTCTCTAAGTGTAAAGCTCTTCTCATTCAAGTAAATACACAGCAAACTCCTTGATTATCATTTCCAAAAGAAGAAAAGTTGATATTCTAAAATAAACAGTATTCAGGGAAATAGATCTCCCTTTTCCTGCCAGCTTATGTGAAAAAGCAGCTTATGACCAATAGTTTTTTCTTAATTACTTATGAAGAAGGGAAAACTTACTATGCACATGCTGCTGCTGCTGCTAAGTCGCTTCAGTCGTGTCCGACTCTGTGCGACCCCATAGACGGCAGCCCACCAGGCTCCCCCATCCCTGGGATTCTCCAGGCAAGAACACTGGAGTGGGTTGCCATTTCCTTCTCCAATGCATGAAAGTGAGAAGTAAAAGTGAAGTCGCTCAGTCATGTCCGACTCTTAGCGACCCCATGGACTGCAGCCTAGCAGGCTCCTCCACCCATGGGATTTTCCAGGCAAAAGTACTGGAGTGGGGTGCCATTGCCTTCTCCGACTATGCACATAGTACCATTTTTTTAACTTGTATGAATTTCGTTATTCAAATTTCCATGTAACATGTTATATAACAAATATTACAGTTATAGATTTTAAAATATGTACAATTTTGAAAGCCAATGTTTCTAATTAGTAAATAACATTTTTAATCTGAAACTAAAGTGACTTGGTTGTTTTACTTCTTCAAATTAAAATTTTCTGAACAATCTCATATTTCAGAACAATTTTCAACCAGGAAATACATCACAATTGCTTCATTTGTACCTGGAGATGCTGCCTGGTAAATAATCTTATCACCTTCCCGCTCTGGTACTGCTGTGTGACACACAGCCATCATTGTAAGAAATTCACATATTATTGGTGCAGTGGGCTGTAAGAAATAAACACATAATTTAGCCCCTTTCATTTAACCATTATGACATAATGATAGTAGTATTAATTCATGTATATTTATTGAGTGCAACTGTTAAACATTGAGGGTGAAAGCCAAGAAATCAACACTATGAAGAAAAAATACTTTTTCTAAAATCCTTCATTTTTGCAACCTCTTCATTTCTTTTCTAAACATTTATATAAGGCCACTTTGTCTTGTTAAATAGAACAGGCACAGTGAAAAAGGCAGATATGGTTGAATTCTGTTATCAGAAGACAAGAAAGGAATTCTAAAATGTTCATTTACCTGGTTCTAATTCCTGAGCAGATCTAAATCCTAGCCATCTAATCTTACTGCAGTTCCACTACTTTGGGTCCCGGTGATAATGGCAGAGGATTCCTCTATGATGCTTTGGCTTCTCTTTCCAAAAACAACCACCATAACCTGACAAGTGTTCTACTAAATAAAAAAGGATTGACTGAGCAAGTCCTGTGTAGTTATGGCCTGAGGAAGACAGGATCCTTTCTGCAAGGAGTTTTTGAGTTTATAGGAGAATAGCAACCAGATTTTTGAAATTAAACATCTTTTCTGGTTCCTGATGAAGAAAAGTGTCACTCGAATTAATAAAGGAAAAAAATTCCTCCATGCTCTTGGAACAAAAAACTAAAATGACTGGAAAGGTACATCAAAACATTATTTGAAAAAAAAAAAACCAAAAAAACAAAAACTGTTCAGGCTAGAACAGCAGACAAATCAGACAAGGTCCCTGCTTCATGATGCTTTGACTTGTGGGGAAAACAGAACATAGATAAACAGTACACAGTTCAGTTCAGTTCAGTCGCTCAGTCGTGTCCGACTCTTTGCGACCCCATGAATCGCACGCAGTACGCCAGGCCTCCTGTCCATCACCAACTCCCGGAGTTCACTCAGACTCACGTCCATCGAGTCTGTGATGCCATCCAGCCATCTCATCCTCGGTCGTCCCTTTCTCCTCCTGCCCCCAATCCCTCCCAGCATCAGGGTCTTTTCCAATGAGTCAACTCTTCGCATGAGGTGGCCAAAGTACTGGAGCTTCAGTTTTAGCATCATTCCTTCCAAAGAAATCCCAGGGTTGATCTCCTTCAGAATGGACTGGTTGGATCTCCTTGCAGTCCAAGGGACTCTCAAGAGTCTTCTCCAACACCACAGTTCAAAAGCATCAATTCTTCTGCGCTCAGCCTTCTTCACAGTCCAACTCTCACATCCATACATGACCACAGGAAAAACCATAGCCTTGACTAGACGGACCTTAGTCGGCAAAGTAATGTCTCTGCTTTTGAATATACTATCTAGGTTGGTCATAACTTTTCTTCCAAGGAGTAAGCGCCTTTTAATTTCATGGCTGCAGTCACCATCTGCAGTGATTTTGGAGCCCAAAAAAACAAAGTCTGACACTGTTTCTACTGTTTCCCCATCTATTTCCCATGAAGTGATGGGGCCAGATGCCATGATCTTCGTTTTCTGAATGTTGAGCTTTAAGCCAACTTTTTCACTCTCCTCTTTCACTTTCAACAAGAGGCTTTTTAGCTCCTCCTCACTTTCTGCCATAAGGGTGGTGTCATCTGCATATCTGAGATTATTGATATTTCTCCCAGCAATCTTGATTCCAGCTTGTGTTTCTTCCAGTCCAGCATTTCTCATGATGTACTCTGCATATAAGTTAAATAAGCAGGGTGACAATATACAGCCTTGACATACTCCTTTTCCTATTTGGAACCAGTCTGTTGTTCCATGTCCAGCTCTAACTGTTGCTTCCTGACCTGCATACAGATTTCTCAAGAGGCAGGTCAGGTGGTCTGGTATTCCCATCTCTTTCAGAATTTTCCACAGTTTACTGTGATCCACACAGTCAAAGGCTTTGGCATAGTCAATAAAGCAGAAATAGATGTTTTTCTGGAACTCTCTTGCTTTTTCCATGATCCAGCGGATGTTGGCAATTTGATCTCTGGTTCCTCTAAACAGTACACAAGTATCATTTATTTATGGGCTTCCCTTGTGGCTCAGCTGGTAAAGAACCTGCCTGCAATGCGAAAGACCTGGGTTTGATTCTTGGGTTGGGAAGATCCCCTGGGGAAGGGAACAGCTACTCACTCCAGTATTCTGGCCTGGAGAATTCCAGGGACTGTATAGTCCATGGGGTGTCGCCAAGAGTTGGACATGACAGCAAATTTCATACCATTTATTTATACTGTGAAGAGGGTTATAAAGGATAAAATGTGTGAAAATCACACAATGTGATTTGGGTCAGTTTGTGGTTGTTCTCAAGACAGTGTGAACTTTAAGCTGATGAAGTTTTAGCCTCATGAAGTACTGAGCACAGAGTTTTCCATCAAGCAGGAATAACACATGACTGAAAAGGTCCTAAAGGACGAAAGAATGAAGCATGTATGAGAAATAAAAGAAAGCCAGTATAGCCTGAGGAGAAAGAAAGGGAGGGTAGGTCCAAGTGAGGCTGGTGACTCAGGCAGAGGTTGGATCATGTAGCTTTGTGAGTTGGGAGGGAAGCAGAGAGTGGTTTTCAGCAGGGGTGTGTTGGGACTTGGTTTCCACTGGCATCGTTCTAGCTGCCATGTGCAACAAGGATGGGAAGGGGTGAAAATGGAAACCAGGGGAATGGCTAGGAGGCTGTTATGGCAATTTACCTGGAGGACGCTGGTAGTCTCGACTGGGGTAGAGACAGTGAGAATGAGGTGAAGAAGACATTTAGGGCATGTTCTAGAAAGTCATGGGCTTCCCAGTGGTGCAGTGGTAAAGAATCTGCCTGTCAATTCAGGCGGTGCAGGAGACGCAGGTTTGATCCTGGATGGGGAAGATCCCCTGGAGGAGGAAATGGTAACCCACTGCAGTGTTCTTGCCTGGGAAATCCATGGACAGAGGAGCCAGACAGGCTACAGTCCATGAGGTCGCAAAGAGTTGGCCACAACTGTGTGACTGAGCGTGTGCACGTGCGTGCGTGCGCACATACACACACACAAGAAAGTTGTATTGACAAGGGCTTAGTGATTCATTACAGATCTGGAGATGGAGAGACCAGAGGTAACAAAAGCAACCCTAAGTTCCTAGACAGAGTTATAAGATAGTTGATTGTGTAACTTACTGAACCTGAGAACACAAGAAGGAAGAGGTGGGTCTAGGTCTAGATTTTGTGGATCTTGAAGCTCATGTTTTGTTGAAAGCAAAAATATCCACATGAATGCACTGGTAGGGCCCTGCCCAGGGGCAGAGGTGGCAAGTCCCCCAGTGCTAGGAAGGGCCTAGTTTTGGGGTGATGAGCATGAGTTCAAGTTTTGATGCACTGAGCTTGAAGTGACTGAGAGAAAAAGTTGCGGATTTAAACCTAGGTGTGCTCAGTTGCATCTGACTCTTTATAGCCCCATGGAACTGCAGCCCTCCAGGCTCCTCTGCCCATGGAATTTTCAGGCAAGAATACTGGAGAGTGTTGTCATCTTCTCCTCCAGGGGATGTTTCCGACCTAGGGATGGAACCCGAGACTCTTATGTCTCCTGCACTGGCAGGCAGATTCTTTACCACTAGTGCCACTTGGGAAGCCCTTAAACTCCAGAAATCATATCATTTGATCAGATGGAATTTTAGCAAGTATCAGTAACTTTATAAGTGGAATACTCACATTGGGTGGCAGATGTTTAAAGTTCTTATTGTATAGATTTAGCACTGGCCTATAATTTTGAGCAAGTAATTAATTTCTATAGATGTTTTGAAATTGTTAACAATGAGTTGTTTCATATAAATAGAGCTCCAAATTATACAATATTTTTAAAAAGCAGAGTATCGATAAATGACAGTGTTAAAAGCAAATTTCTAAAAATCGCAGATTCATATTGGCCAAGTAAAAATAATTTAGAGACAACAGATTTTTATAATTATTAAAAATGAACATGAAAGTAAAAAATGGAATATATAAGCATGGAAGGTAATTCAGAGAAACACTCATTAGTTTTCATTTATTAATGAAAAGATAATGGTTCTATGTTTCTTACATGATTATTTTGGAGGTTTTCCAGCAATGATGAATCACTAAATGTTTTTTCATCTCCAAACTGTGAGTTCTGCCTAAAGGGGAAAAAAATGGAGCATATTTGATTCATTTATACAAGCCTGCGGATCTAACTGTAAGTTACTTTTAAAATAAATCATTATGCCTACAAACTCTTAATAAATTAAATCTAATAAATTAAGTATAATTTAGTCCACATTTCAAATAAGATATCACATATTTCATGATTGAATCATAGGATATTTTCAAACATTATAAAATGTGAAAGCCTTTTTCAGTGTTAATAAAAAATAGCATTTTACCATTCATTTTCCTGGAGTAAAACTATGTTGTAGCCATATGAAGTTTAAAAAAAATTTAATTAAAAACATGTAACAAAACTGCTAATATACATGCAATTGAATTTTTCTACTTTCATAATTTTCCAAGGTTTAAAAATTTTGAGAATTAATGGAGTTATTATAAAAATAATACTGTTTTACTTTAGCCATGAAAATTTATTTGAAGTGAGTAATACTATATGATTACCATATGAAACAAAAATATGAATAAACTGATTACACATTCCATCAACATTCATCAGTAACAAATATCTTATATATTATGTACACGTTACTCTGTAAAGGAGAAAAAAGCCAGAAAAGTATATATGTGGCTCTGTGTTGTGGCTGTCTTCAGATCAGCAAACTTGACCTCCATATGAAACAAACCAAATGAGAACTGCCTCTGTAATCTAGCTATTACTAATCTCATAGCCATGCAATTTAATATCAAAATGTTGAGATTCAAAGGAAGGACAAGGAACATTTACGTGGAAATGTCAAACCCCAAGAGTGTACTTATTACCGTTCAGTGAAAATATATAGATCTAAAGCTTTTGTGCACAGAAGGAAATTTCAGAAGTCATTGAGGAAAAACTAGTGTGTTCAATATTAAACAGCTGTAATCCAGAAAGCTTTTAATCATAATTTTTACAGGTTACGAAGAGAATTATCAGTGCCACTGTGCCAAATATCAAGAATTTCATATTTTAAAGCCAGCTGTTTGAAAGGAAGGAGAAATCATTGAAGAAAAAAAAAGAATGTAAAATAATTTAACCTAAACCAGATCATCAATATATGTAAATGTCTTTTTAACCATACACCATAAAAGGAAGTTAGAATTTTACAGTAAAATACATCTTTATTAATGTGTAACACTTTGATCTATTAATTCTCAATATTATAATGCACCTTTATTAGCACATAGATTAGAATTCTCAAAAAACATCACTAGAAAACAGAATGAACACATTTTATTATTATTTTAATAATAATAAATAATTTATTTTATAAAATAATGAATTAATATTTATTAATTAAAAGTCTTCCTCTTCTTAGTTTTAAAGAAGAAAAGTTCAAGAACTTTTAAACAACTTATCAATTGGCAGGCAGAAAAATTAACATAATTTCTCCTCTAAATATTATCATTCTCAAAAAGTTTATTATTCAAGGCTCTATAAAGTCTCCCTATTATTTACAAAATGTATTCATTATTGGTTCTTAGTTATATTTTCCCACTTATTTGTTAGATAAATTGAAATGTCAAGGAATATTCACAGTAACATCTTGCATGTGGAAGTCTATCTTCCTTCTAAAGAATTCTGGACTAAACGCTTTTATAAATTTGAAGATGTGTCTTATTAATCTCACCAGTAATTCTTTCACTTCATAAATCACAGTTACCACAATTGATAAAACTTTCAAAATGTATTTATAACAAATAACACTAGATATGCAACTGAAATGTTTACACGGACACATCCTGCCCTTCATTCACCAGTGAAACCTTCTGACGTGGAAAATGCTAACTCTTCTCCCAGAAAGGAGCTTCCTTTCCAAGATCATAAAACCATTGGCATTTCATCGGCTAATTACACATTTTGGTCTGGATAACTCAGACATGGTGCTCTCATCACCCCTGTCTGAAATCTCACAAAATGTTTACTTTTAGTAAAAGTAAACAGATAAAATTGGAAGCTCAAAAGTCATTTCAAAATAAGAACCAATAAATTGTTAACTGACAAAGCTATTTGAATTTGCAAACATCTACATTTTGTTAAAACTTTCCATAGAATTTTCAAGTGACACTTTGCCTTATAAGGAGACAAAGAAATTACGGTGTTTTGCAGAAAGCAATAAGGCAGGGAGTGTAACAGTAAGATAAAGTGAAAAATGAGCAGTTAACCCACAGTGCCATATAATTTACTGCTTCTTGTAGGCTTATTTACAGGCTATGATACATTGCAAATAATTACTTCCTAATTATCCAAAAATGAAGAATCCTAATAGCAATAAAAAATGAGAAGATTCAGAATTTTATGGATAAACATAAATTACAATAAGTGTGGTCTGATCAGTATTAGGAACCAGAGAAGATCAAATTGCTAACATCCGTTGGATTATAGAAAAAGCAAGAGAGTTCTAGAAAACATCTATTTCTGCTTTATTGACTGTGCCAAAGCCTTTGACTGTGTGGATCACAATAAACTGTGGAAAATTCTGAAAGAGATGGGAATACCAGATCACCTGACCTGCCTCTTGAGAAATCTGTATGCAGGTCAGGAAGAAACAGTTAGAACTGGACATGGAACAACAGACTGGTTCCAAATAGGGAAAGAAGTACGTCAAGACTGTACACTCTCACCCTGCTTATTTAACTTACATGCAGAGTACGTCATGAGAAATGCTGGGCTGGAAGAAGCACAAGCTGGAATCAAGATTGCTGGGAGAAATATCAATAACCTCAGATATGCAGATGATAGCACCTTTATGGCAGAAAGCAAAGAACCTAAAGGGCCTCTTGATGAAAGTGAAAGAGGAGAGTGAAAAAGCTGGCTTAAAGCTCAACATTCAGAAAACTAAGATCATGGCATCCGGTCCCATCACTTCATGGCAAATAGATGGGGAAACAGTGGAAACAGTGACAGACTATTTTTGGGGGCTCCAAAATCACTGCAGATGGTGACTGCAGCAATGAAATTAAAAGACGTTTGCTCCTCGGAAGGAAAGTTATGACCAACCTAGACAAGCAGAGACATTACTTTGTCTCTTTATATTGAAAAGCAGAGACATTACTTTGCCAACAAAGGTCCATCTAGTCAAGGCTATGGTTTTTCCAGTAGTCATGTATGGATGTGAGAGTTGGACTATAAAGAAAGCTGAGTGCCGAAGAAGTGATGCTTTTGAACTGTGGTGTTGGAGAAGACTCTTGAGAGTCCCTTGGACTGGAAGGAGATCCACCCAGTCCATCCTAAAGGAAATCATTCATGAATATTCATTAGAAAGACTGATGGCTGAAGCTGAAACTCCAATACTTTGGCCACTTGATGCGAAGAGCTGACTCATTTGAAAAGCCCCTGATGCTGGGAAAGATTGAAGGCAGGAAGAGAAGGGGACGAAAGATGAGATGGTTGGATGGCATCACCGACTCAATGGACACGAGTTTGAGTAACTCCGAGTGTTGGTGATGGTCAGGGAGACCTGGCGTGCTGCAGTCCATGGGGTAACAAAGAGTCGGCCATGACTGAGCAACTGAACTGAACTGAATTTCATACACGACAGTGTGGACTATGAAATCATGTCAAATGAAGAGATCGTAAAAATTTTTATTTAACTTAAAAAAGAATTTAGGAGTAGAAAGGCCTAGTATTCAGAAAACAAATAGAAAACATGGTCTGCATAAAGCTAAAATACTTCTGCATAGCAAACACTATTACAAGCAGGTCAAAAGCCAAATGACAAACTGGGAAGAAAACTATTTTCAACACATAAAATGGTTACTTTATTCAAAATGAAATGTTAATTCACTCAAAATAAAAAGGGCTTATAGAAACTAACACTAAAAAGATCAACAATGCACTAGAACAATGAGCACAGGATATAAACACACAGTTCACAAAGAAAGAAATAGAAGTGGTTTTAAATATACATTCAATCTTTACTGCATGATGAGAAAAATGAGATTTAAATTTATCAATGTGGCAGAAATAGTTTGACAACTCTGCTGCTATAATCTTGGAAAAACAGTTAAACCACCTATCATTGATGAGAATGAAAATTGGTACAATTTCTAAAAAGGAATATTGGGGCAATGAAAGTGAAAGTTGCTCAGTTGTGCCTGACTCTTTGTGAGCCCATGGACTATACAGTCCATGGAATTTTCCAGGACAGAATACTGGAGTGGGTAGCCGTTCCCTTCTCCAGGGGGAATCTGCCAAACCCAGGGGTCAAACCCAGGTCTCCCACACTGAAGGCGGATTCTTTACCAGCTGAGCCACAAGGGAAGCCCAAGAATACTGGGGTGGGTAGCCTATCCCTTCTCTAGCTGATCTTCCCGACCCAGGAATTGAATTGGAGTCTCCTGCATTGCAGGCCGATCTTTACCAACTGAGCTATCAGGGAAGACCCTGATAATGGCAATATCTAACAAAATTTAAAATCAATATAGTTTAAATCAATCAATTTAAAATCATCCAGTTTCTGGAATTTCAGTCTATTCTATACTTACTGTCTGGTGCAAAATGCTATATGTACAAATTCATTCTTTGCAGCACATTTTTAACAGCAAAAGGTTAGAAATTACACGATTGAGCAACTGAACTGAAATGAACCCATAGTCCAGGATGGTTGCTTAAAGACTGTGGTACATCCATATAATAACAATGGAACACTATACAAAAAATAGGCTGTCCACGGAATATGGACAAATCTCAAAGATGTACCAGTTCAGTTCAGTTCAGTCGCTCAGTCGTGTCCGACTCTTTGCGACCCCATGAATTGCAGTACGCCAGGCCTCCTGTCCATCACCAACTCCCGGAGTTCACTCAGACTCACGTCCATTGAGTCCATGATGCCATCCAGCCATCTCATCCTCGGTCGTCCCCTTCTATTCCTGCCCCCAATCCCTCCCAGCATCAGGGTCTTTTCCAATGAGTCAACTCTTCGCATAAGGTGCCCAAAGTACTGCAGCTTCAGTTTTAGCATCATTTCTTCCAAAGAAATCCCAGGGCCGATCTCCTTCAGAATGGACTGATTGGATCTCCTTGCAGTCCAAGGGACTCCCAAGAGTCTTCTCCAACACCACAGTTCAAAAGCATCAATTCTTAGGCACTCAGCCTTCTTCACAGTCCAACTCTCACATCCATACTTGACCACAGGAAAAACCACAGCCTTGACTAGACGGACCTTAGTCGGCAAAGTAATGTCTCTGCTTTTGAATATACTATCTAGATTGGTCATAACTTTTCTTCCAAGGAGTAAGCGTCTTTTAATTTCATGGCTGCAGTCACCATCTGCAGTGATTTTGGAGCCCCCAAAAATAAAGTCTGACACTGTTTCTACTGTTTCCCCATCTATTTCCCATGAAGTGATGGGGCCAGATGCCATGATCTTAGTTTTCTGAATGTTGAGCTTTAAGCCAGCTTTTTCACTCTCCTCTTTCACTCTCAACAAGAGGCTTTTTAGCTCCTCTTCACTTTCTGCCATAAGGGTGGTTCATCTGCATATCTGAGGTTATTGATATTTCTCCCAGCAATCTTGATTCCAGCTTGTGTTTCTTCCAGTCCAGCGTTTCTCATGATGTACTCTGCATAGAAGTTCAATAAGCAGGGTGAGAGTGTACAGACTTGACGTACTCCTTTACCTATTTGGAACCAGTCTGTTGTTCCATGTCCAGTTCTAACTGTTTCTTCCTGACCTGCACACAGATTTCTCAAGAGGCAGGTCAGGTGGTCTGGTATTCCCATCTCTTTCAGAATTTTCCACAGTTTATTGTGATCCACACAGTCAAAGGCTTTAAAGCTGGTACCAAAGTGTGTACAATTTGTTTCACTTTTGGTAAAAATGAGAAAGAAAATATATGCATACATAGTAGAATAGATCTGGAGAAATAAACCTGAAATGGGTTACACTGACTGCCTTCAAGTGGGGAAATGGAGGGTCAGAGATAGGGAAGAGATGTGTTACTGCATTAAACTTAAATAAATCAAATTTAAATTAAAGATTACAAACCAGAACAAATCCAATTGTGAGCTGAAATATACATTCTACACACAAACTCAGTGTATACATTATATACACACAGACGCTACACATGCATATATGGGGAGACAAAGGCTGCTGCTGCCGCCAAGTCGCTTCAGTCGTGTCCGACTCTGTGTGACCCCGTAGACGGCAGCCCACCAGGCTCCCCCGTCCCTGGGATTCTCCAGGCAAGAACACTGGAGTGGGCTGCCATTTCCTTCTCCAATGCATGAAAATGAAAAGTGAAAGTGAAGTCACTCAGTAGTGTCCAACTCTTTGCAACCCCACTGACTGTAGCCCACCAGGCTCCTCCGTCCATGGGATTTTCCAGCCAAGAGTACTGGAGTGGGGTGCCATTGCCTTCTCCAAAGATAAAGGCAGTGTGACTGAAAACATTGTTTTCTGAATGGATCTGTATCTTCTGGCTTTGAATAGTGCTAATGTTCCAAATCAAACTTCCTAAAAGGGTGATTTAATTTTTAAAAAACAAAATTTTGTTCAGCATCAGGTCAAGTCCAAGAATCTAAACAAGTGGTTGAGTTCAATAATAATATTTTTTTCTTAGACACTAGTTTTAATCAATGTGGTCTGCTTTTGTGTGGTTCTAAAGTATTTCTGAGGGCAATTACAAAAGAGGAGTTCCAAAAACATTCTGTGAAATGGTCTCTTGACTGGAATAAATAAATTATTTGTCAAAGTGACTACTCTGAAGACTAGCTAATTTGGATGTGTTAGATTTCGTTACTATACAGTCATACCTGGAAGAATGTTTTAGTGAGCCCAGTGACGGCAGCAGAATAAATAAATACCACTCATTTCATACATAAATACAGACCAAAATAAAATGAGAAACAAAGACTAGAAAATGGTACTATCCAGTGATACTGTGCTAATACTAAAAACCACAGTAAAATGACTAAGCACAGAATACTTACTTAGGGATTTTCCTCAAAGTAATAGTGGGGGAAAATACAGATGAACTGAAATTGGCTTTCAGTTCAGTTCAGTCACGCAGTCGTGTCCGACTCTTTGCGACCCCATGAATCACAGTATGCCAGGCCTCCCTGTCCATCACCAACTCCCGGAGTTCACTCAGACTCACGTCCATTGAGTCTGTGATGCTTGATAGAACTGATAGAAATTGGCTTTGAGTACATATTATTGAAGTGAGTGAATGAGTATATCTGTTTTCTACTGTTATTTATGTTTGAGATTTCCACCAAAATAATCGGAGAAAGAAAAAATCTAACAAAATATATAGCTTTGGAATATAATCATATCTTAGGGCTAAATAGATGCTTATAAGTAAATATTTTTGTGCAGTCCTCCAAATATTGATACTGTCTAAAGAATGGTAAATTTTAACAGAAATGAATTAACCTTCAAGGTTATACCTCAGCTGATGGTACTTGGAAATAACAAGAAAACCATCACAGTTCTGGAAGAAGTGGCTACTGGTTGGGAAATGATTTCATCTCTGTAAATTATATTAATAGATTTAAGCGAGTAGAGTTACGCCATTATCTAATTATTTTTAATGTCAAGAAAGTGTTTTTGAAACTGTCACTGTAATAGTTTGCCATCAAATTTGACTACATGTAAATAATCTGCATATTTCTGTTGTTTAGTTGTTGAGTTGTGTCCAACTCTAAAAATCTACAGGCATTTATGTGTTAAATAATATGTGTTTTTTTAACTTGGTATTTTTGTGACAAATATGGTTGAAGAATGATAGTAAAATACATGGTATAGGTCACAGATTTTATCTATGGAATCAATGAACTTCACATTGAAAGGTGAAGCTGCTGACAGTCAGAATCAACTTTCAGATTTTGGATTTACAGAGTCAGCTGTACTCTCCACTTTACCCCTGAGGACCAGCTGCATGAAGATATAGCCAGGTTTCTGAAGCATACATTCAGTCAGGCCCATGTTTTCAATCTTGGTTTCACTGGCAATATGAAATCAAGTGGATCAGATCTCGCAAATGCCAGATTTAGGATTGGGCCAAGTTGTGTCCCCCTCAGGCTAACTTTTCTCATCAGTCAGTTAAACTATACTTGCTCTTGCTACCTTAACAAAGTGAGAAAGAAAAAATGAAATAACAAATAGTAAGGATATCTTTTCTCTACATGCAGATATTTCTGAAGCTCTCTAAAATCTACTGGATGGGATATAACCAGCACCTACTTAATATCCAGGTTGAGCAAAGTTTTAACTTTTTCTTCCATGTTTACTGGTTGTATACTTTGAGGGAAGTTACTTATTGGCTTCTCTGCCTAAATTTCACCAGTTTTAGAAGGCTCATATCAATTACAACTCCTCAAATATGTCTTGAGGATTAAGTGAGAGACATTAGAGCTAACACTCAGATATTCTTCTAAGCACTTTAAAAACAGGATTCATTTAATCTTTGCAACCTCCCTATGATGTCTCTATTCTACCCAATGAGGACTGCCAGGCAAAGAGATGAGGTAGGTGGCTCAAGAGCAGCATTAGGACCGGGATGTGAACCTGAGTGGTCAGAATTGAAGTCTGATCCTTGACAACTGCTCAGGACCCAGGACACAACTAAAGTTCAAGTAGTAGCTGTTCCTTCATCTTTGCTGCATATAGGTAACCACTTGATAGATGAGGAAATCCAAGTAGATATTTAAAATAAAGCTTACTTGATTAAACAGTTGGTATAAACCTTCCCTAGGGTTTATTTCTTAAAATATCATTAATATCTAAGTTTATATGTAACTGCAAGTGGAACTATACAAAAATTTATGAAAAAGTTGACATTTTAAAATTTGGAATTACCCAGTTTAGAATATCAAGTTTCCAGAAAGGGTGTTTTACATAAAAAACGTAAACAGATAAAATAATGTCTCTTCCCAATAGTGATAAAAATCATGAAAAAACCTCTACTGAAAGTAGAATATTTTAAATGACCCAGGTAAACAACTGTTAACATTTTCATCCAATCTTAATAAGAATATGGTGAAGGTAAGAGTTGGACTGTGAAGAAAGCTGAGCGCCAAAGAATTGATGCTTTTGAACTGTGGTGTGGGAGAAGACTCTTGAGAGTCCCTTGGACTGCAAGAAGATCCAACCAATCCATTCTAAAGGAGATCAGCCCTGGGTGTTCTTTGGAAGGAATGATGCTAAAGCTGGCCACCTCATGCGAAGAGTTGACTCATTGGAAAAGATTCTGATGCTTGGAGGGATTGGGGGCAGGAGGAAAAGGGGACGACAGAGGATGAGATGGCTGGATGGCATTAGTGACTTGATGGACGTGAGTTTGAGTGAACTCTGGGAGATGGTGATGGGCAGGGAGGCCTGGCGCGCTGCAATTCATGGGGTTGCAAAGAGTCGGACATGACTGAGCGACTGAACTGAACTGGATTTCCTTCTCAAGAAAAAGTGATTTATATTAGAAAAAACATACATTCTAAAGATAAAAATATATATTCAATTCTATTGAAAAGCAACAAGTAAAGAGATATAATCAAAATTTCAACTACGTTCTCAAAAGATTAAGTAGAAGAGAATATCTACATCATTACACTTGAATTTCTACCAACACTAAGATGTTTTGGCACATTTAAAAGACACTGAAAATTATTCAGTTGTGGATAGGTGTTGAAATGCATGACACTCCAAGCAATGAGCTTAAGTGTAATGAATCATCAGTTATCACATGAACCAAACAGCTGCCTCTATCATTAACTCTAGGTAGTATGAGGCTTATTGCAAATTGTTACCAAATCTCCACTTTATTAAAATAAAATCCAAGTTGAAAAATGAGGCTTAATCATAAAATACCCTGTGTCATCTGAAAATAGAAATGTAATCACATATAAAGCCATACTATTTTTTTTACAGTTACCAGCATTAAAGAAGTCTGCTTTCTGAAATTTCATTTGCCACCAGATTGCAATGAATTATTGAAATAAACTCATGTAATTCTAAATGAAAATGTAAACCATGGTGAGGGTTTTAAGGTAAGACAAAAAACCCAATATGTACTGAAATTAAGCTTATAAAATGCTATTCAACAATTCTAAAATTAATTATATTCCTGTTAACCCTAGTCCTTGTGCTAGGTAGGTAGAATAGGGAAAAGGAGTCCAAAATGGCGGTGGCTAAAAACAAAGAAAGGAAAAGCCTGCGAAAATAGAACAAAAGAAGGTCCCACGTGAGGACCACAGGTAAAACAAACAACACTCCTGGCTGGCCCAATTTACACTGGACAGGCTCAGGGAGAAATAAACATATAAAAAGAGGAGCCAAAGCTAGCTCTCTCTCTCTCATGCACTGGGGTGCTCTTCTCCGTGTGTCTTTGGATCGACGTGCCCTCACACCTCCAAGATGGATTTTCCTGCTATCTTCTAAATAAAATAGAGCTGTAACACTGAGCTTTAACACTGATTTGTCCAAGAGCTATAACATGGTCCATTCGAGACCTGAGAGCTATAGCACTGTCTATCCAAGATCTGAGAGCTGTGACTCGCCGAGGTGGCTTTACTGTCCGTCACTCCAAATCTTTGTTGTGACGAGACAAAGAACCAGGAACATACACTCACGTGACACTTGGAGCATACTTTTCCAACATTTGTTTCAGATATTTCATTAAAAAATGTTTATGTTATATCCTCCGAACAGATTTAGCAAATTAATAAAAAAAAAAAAAAACGTAAAGGAAATTTACACTGTGTGGTTACGTTTCAGTAGCATTTTCCTGTAGCTCTGTAGAGTATACAAACAGTGACAGAAGGTGGCAGTGCTGAGCTAAAAAAAAAAAAAATTTTATGGAGCTGTCCCTGAAATTTTAGGCAGTCCACAGCCCAGGGACTCTAAGTTGATTGCTATAGATTTTATTATAGATACATAGCTCCATAAAACCAGCAAGCCTAAACTTTGAACTAAATATTCATAAAATGATTAAAGGTTATTCAACAGGACATCAGGGCTATTCAACAGATTTGTCTGTTTTTCTTCAGCAGATTTTAAGAAATATTTTACAGCGTTGTCATCTTACCTGATTAAATTTTTTTCAAAGTAGTGAAATGCATCTAACAAAACGATAAAATGCAAACCTTTTAAATGGATCAACGAGACAGAAAGATCCATGCAGCTTACCATTCATCAGGAGAGCAGCCATAATCCTCAGGTTCAGGGACATGGCTTCAGAAAGCAAGAGGGGGGACACAAAGAAAGGAGAAAATAATCAAAGAAAGGCTGGAAACACAAAAGCATGAATAAGGGAAGAACTGAGAGATGGGTCAGTTAAGGAAATAAACTTTTAGCTGATTTGGAAAGAATGGCAGTTAGTATAGAAAGTATAATTTATGGTAACTAAGCAGATTTACAAAGTCGTCCTTTCATTGGATAGCCAACTTGCCTCTTCACCATGAAATTTCCCAATTTTATGCATAGAAATCAGTATTCAGTAGAAAATATTAAACTTAGAATTTAAACACAGTCTAAAGCCAATGGAAAATTCATCATACAATGCATAAAGAGAATAAAGTGTTTTAATTAAAAAAAGCATGTTACTAAGAACAAACTGTCACACTGATAAAATCTGCCAAGGGCATTTCAGAAACAAATTTGACTCCATGCAGGAGTGGCTCTTTCCACAGGTATAGTAAAGTAAAAGTTAATCACACTGCTACAGCTAAAGAGCACCACAGTGTGAAAGATAAGCATTTTAAAAGATACACAAAAATGCTCACTTAAACCATAACTTAGCCGTTAAACAATTTATTATGTCAAAAAGAAAACACATTCATCAATACTTCATTTTCATCCATTAGCTCATTGGAGCACTGGATCTGTGTATATACCTTTCATTTCAACCAACGAGTGATGTGACAGAAAGGGTCCGTAATACATGATAGAGCAGATTTTATTTTACTTATTTATATATTTATTTACTAAAATTTTCTTTTTATTGTTTAGAGTTTTTTCTCTCTGTCTTGAGACATGCAACACTGTGCAAGTGCAAGGTGAACAGTGTGATTTGATACGAATATATATTGCAAAGTGATTACCATCACATGCATGTGGGCTAAGTTGCTTCAGTCCTGTCTGACTGTGGCCCTACGGACTGTAACCCCCCAGGCTCCTCTGTCCATGGGATTCTCCAGGCAAGAACACTGGAGTGGGTTGCCATGCCCTCCTCCAGCAGATCTTCTCGACCCAGGGATTGAACCTGCGTCTCTTACATCTCCTGCATATCATAGTTTTAGCTAACACTCCCACCCATCACCTATTTACCATTTCTTTTTTTCTTTTTTTTTGTGGTGAGAACACTTAAAATCTACTCTCTCAGCAGCTAAAACAGATTTCCTTATCTCTTGTTTCTTTCATTATACATTCAACAGTTTTCCTTTAAGTTAAATGTATTAGATGTAGGTAGAGTTTAAAGATGCAGAGTTCAGTATAACATCACTGTTTTTGATAAATATACAATGTTCACTGAAAACTGGGGGAAATCCTCTGACTTCCTAAGTGGCTTCTATTTCTTACCCTTCCACCAAACTGGCCATGCACGGATCTCATCACTCTAAGGGACCTCCAAAGCATCAACTGTCTCCAGTGCAGGCTCCACTCACCACCTTCACTCCAATCACAATAGGGCAGTCTCCTTACTCACTGTCCTCTCTTCTACCAAAGGATGTTTTTAGATGCTTGAGGGGAAGGACTAAATGAGCCCTCAGTGAGCCCAGAAAAAGCCATGGCCTCTGCCAAGCTCTGTGAAAACTAGCTGCAGCCCAGTGCTCTGGCAATCACTTCTCATCAACCTCAAGGCTTAGATGAGTCCCTGAACTACAGCAGGGGAGGGTCTGATGCTACCCAAGCAAAAACACAGCACCAAGGTTCTGCCAAGTTGCCCCAGTGGTGTGCAGGAGCCCTGGATCTCCTACTGAGACAGCCTCAGAGCTCAAGGCTCAGGGCTGCATTCCCTGGGTGTGGTTCAACCTTGGCAGATATTCAGGGCTATTCTCAATGAGATGAGCAGCGGGTGATCCATACATCTGTTACTTTATTCTGTCTGCATGAGTTTCCCTAAGATCACTGCTCTAGTAGCTCTGATATGTACCTTCTGTCTGGTTATTTGCCATGGGAGGTCAGTACTGTTACATTTGCTTGGTAAGTTCTTAAACTCATTCTTGATCTCAGTGTTAAGCACCCCAGTGCCTGGTCTCAGTGATTAGATCACACCCCTCCACCCTGTCCCCAATCACAGCCTTATATAGACCTTTGTACTGCATTATGATTTTATAATTGTCTGCATGGTGATTTAATTACATCCATTAACCTCCAATTAGACCATAAACTTCAGGGGGGGTGGAAGCCAGGTGAACTTTGGCTGATCGTTAAATCCCCAATGTCTAACGAAGTACTACATATTGTACATAGAGACAAACACTTGTTGAGGCATGAGAATAAATGAATGGTTTTTACCCAGCTTTATCCACCAGTCACAGTGAGAAGTGAGATATATTTATTGGTTATAATATAGACCTTGGGGCAATTTTGGTAATTGTGAGGTTTCTCATGGTGAATTTCCTCTCAGACTTAAGGAAGTTGCCGATTCTTTCAGCAAACATTGCTAAACAAAATATTGTCAAGTAAAACTACTCACATGCTATTTCACATGTAAATAAATATTATTATTAGGAGCATTTGGTTTTCACTTAAAGGGAAAAAGTCAATGAAATGTTTTTAATACTGATTAAAATGACTTGCCTGTATGAAATATATTAATTTGCTTTACAGACTCTTAAAAAAAAAACAAAACAAAAAACTTTCCCCAGTTCATCAGCTCATTCTAATAGTAAGATTTTAAATTATCAATAAAGACAGTACTTAGGACTGTAGCCAAGAAGAGTCACTGTATTGAGAATTCTACCCACTGAACATAAAAACCTCGGTACCTATTTCTGGCTTTCAAGTAACTGTGATAAAACTGAAATAGTATAAGAAGTAATTTGTTGAAATTATGCTTTAGTAAATGTTTAACAGCAGAACTTCTAGTTTTGTAATAAGTTAAACTTATAAATATTAAATCACAATTTATTTACATTTAACTAAAATCTAATGAAGTGAAGTGAAGTCGCTCAGTCATGTCCAACTCTTTGCAACACCAAGGACTGTAGCCTACCAGGCTTCTCAGTCTATGGGATTTTCCAGGCAAGAGTACTGGAGTGGGGTGCCATTTCCTTCTCCAGGGGAATCTTCCCGACCCAGGGATCGAACTCCCGTCTCCTGCATTGCGGGCAGATGCTTTACCCTCTGAGCCACCAGAGAACAGTCTAACAAGTTTAATCATGGTGGTACTCTGACAACGTTTACAAAATAAACATCACTGCTAAGTGCGTACTAGGTGTGTACAAATCTTTTATTTCATTGACCATCACGAATCCAATTTAGGGCCAAAGTTAAAAGAAATGAGGGAAAACTTACTAAGACTAAATTTTGGAGCTTTAAGTGTTAAATATCTTCTTCCTACAAATCTATAAAATGCACTGAACGAGGTAAAGATTATACTACCAAGAGACTTCAAGTCTTGTCTTTCAAACTGAAAAAAGCCAACAGAACTCATCTTGGACTCTAAGGTAGAAAGAGATTTTATTTTCTTAAAAAGTGCTTAAGAAGCATCAGCTCTGAAATCATACCCCAAAGGCATTTGTTAGTATATAAAACTATGTGTTATTTTCCTTTGTTTTGCTAAATTCTGAGGAGACAATCTCTATGTTTTCTTCTTCTGGAGGTGAAAGTATATATGTGTATTAATAAGAGCTTCCCACGTTAAACAATGCAAAACACTTCTGTGGGCAGACGGGACAGTGTAACCATGTCATGGTTCCTTTAACCCAAGAGCGTCCAGAGGAAATGCCCACAGAAAGGTGGTTTTCAGTCATTACTTTTTCCTGAGGAGTTTGACAGAATTAAGTAATAGCTGTGTGTCTCTCCTATCGTAGTCAACTGAGTAGTCTAAAGTCTGTTTCTCTAAAGCTTTCATGTATCAACAACTCTGCAATCCTGACTTCCCAACTGTCCATCAGAAATGCTTAGGGGAGGGGATGGGACAATTACTTCTGGTGTCAATAACTTTAGTATTGTTTCTTAAAGAAAAGGAGCCTTTGTACTTATAAGTATTGTATAAATGTATCATATTCGGTGACAGTCCGAGGTTTCTGAACTGGAAACTTCCAGAACATCTATATCTCTATGCAGGTACCATAAATATAAAGTAATAAAGGGAAAAAATTCAATCAGGGTTAAGGATCCTATAAGCACATACATGATTTACTGGAAGTAGTTTAACAAGTTTCACTCAACAAGGCTCTTGGTATTCTTGAAAATATGATACATTATTCATACATTATTCATAAGAAACCCATTTTTATTTCACAGTTAAAAACTGCAAATAAAGGAATCACTATTTTTAAATTTCTAAACATCACAGAATTTCTGATCTGAAAAGAATCTTGGAGATCATCTGGTCTCACCATTCTCATTTTAAAGAATTTGGAATATTTGAATGGAACTGTCTAAGGTCATACAGTGAATTAATGACAAAGCTAAGACTATGACCCATGTCTTGCAACTGCAGCTCAATGTTAAGAGATGTGGATTTTCCCAAAAGGAAATTTGTTTCATTGGAAACAATCTAAATCATGAAAATACTTAACCTCTTTAACATTTACCAGTCTCAAACCCAGTCTATCATAATATATAATACATGTGTTCATGACAGTATCACCAATAGACACATAAAGAACATTGTTCTTTAGAACTACCGCCTATAAGTGCTTAAGAACTTGTTCCAGGAATAAGAAAAACCTTGTAAAATGCAAAAGAATACCTAGCTGTTATTCTGGTTCGCTGTTCTGATAGGTTCACAATCAATAATTACTAATTTGAAGAACTTGTTTATTCAACTGAACAAAGTAAAAAACGGATGTCAATTCCCAAAACAGAACCCTCCAAAAATAACATTTATGAACACAAGCAGAATGTGCATAAAAACAAACATCACCATAAATTTGTCACCAGGTTTAATATGACAAACTCTAGAATCACAATAGGCTCTTCCTTCTCTCATCAGGGATAACTGTGGGTCAAATACTTAAGTGCAAAATGTCAGAGAGTGTGGCACACCTCTTCTGTACCAGCATCAAAACAAAGAAGCCTGAAGCAACTGGGGGAGGAGAGAGGAAGGTCTCTTTTGTCTAAAGGAACTGGGAGATCTTCAGATAAAGAGGGAAGACGCAAAAGGGTATCCCACCCTGGAAATAGATGGTAAGCATGCTTCTTAAATTAGCAGCTTGTCCTTACAGTGTAAAAAAGCCATTCAGTCAAACGTATTTTTAGCTTCACTTACCCACAAAGTTTGAAGTCACTTTCAGTCATCTTTTCTACGAACCCAAAGAACAGGGATAGCTGCCTTCATCTATTCCTCTTTATAGACCACGTAGGGGAGTAATCACATGCTTTTAGAATTTTTTATCAAGTGGTTATTTATTTATGCTTTTACCTAAGGGCATTTTCATAATTCAGTACACTATTTTTATACTAGTTTACCGCTTAGAGACAGAGCAGGAGTGGGGAAGGGGTGGGTACAAGCCAGAAAAACCCCAAAGCAAGTGTCCTTGCTTGTGTGATTAAGATACCAGTCTTTCACTGGGAAATTTGATAAAAGGCCAACAAGATCATCAACCAGAAGGATGTTTCATCTTTGATCATGACTTTTCAGGAGATGTAGAAATTAATTTTCTCACATTACCCTATAAAGTGTTTCAAAAAGGAGGCTTTTGAAGTTTAGGCTAGCATATCTAGAAGTAAGAAAAAAGTGGGTACTCAACAAGCACATTCTAAAGGATAGATTCTATGACTGCAAAGAGGAGAGGTGATAAGAAGAAATCAAAGGGCTAACTTTCTCAGAGAAACAATGCGTTTTAACACAGGCAGGCCGCATGGTAAGTTTATGGCAGTGGAGAGAGAGTGTATTTATACCTTATTACCAGTGTCAGATAGAGATCTGCAGGGCAGCTCTAAATACTAAAAGATTATTGGGTAGGGCACCTACCTCATAGTAATTCCAAATGGAAAACAATACCAAGCTATAAAACATAAACTGTACATGTATACTGAAGTCAAAATAGCTGCTTTATAGATTAAAAAAACCACTTCCGTACAAAGAACTCCCCCAATCGTACCGAACTGTTAACACTAATTAAATGTATACATCATAACTCTGATTAAAGGGAAAAAACTCACCCGTAAGCCACTCCGGCTATGGTGCACTTCTTAAACTGCATTACATTGCACGTCAAAGTACCAGTTTTGTCAGAAAATATATATTTTACCTAAAAAAATTAAAAATTTCTCATTAAAATTTCAGAGGTCATTTTAAGCCAGTCTTTTATTGAGGGGCTTAAAAAAAACACACTCTTTCATTATCATTCTTTTAATCAATTTTGTTACACTGCAGGGTCACAATGTACTGTGCCGTGCTTAGCCACTCAGTCATGTCTGACGCTTTGTGATCCCATGGAATGTAGCCTGCCAGGTTCCTCTGTCCATGAAATTCTCCAGGCAAGAATACTGGAGTGGGTTGCCATGTCCTCCCCCAGGGGATCTGCCCGATCCAAGGATCAAACCCAGGTCTCAAGCACTGTAGGCAGATTCTTGAATGGTATTAATTGACTAATTTCTGCACATCATCAAGGAATATTTCAACTATTTCTTCTAGTTTTTTAGCAGTGCATCAAATATGAAATGAAATTCTCTCAAGCTAGCAGAGAAACTACAGCCATACAGAAATCTGTCTTAAGAGTCTGAATTTACACTAGCAAGTGCCTCTATCATTACTTAACATGTGCTTGCTTGCCTTAGTTCCTTCAATTCTGTTTGACTCTGCGACCCCATGGACTGTAGCCCTCCAACTTCCTCAGTCCATGGGATTCAGAGCACTAAAATCTCTTTCAACACTTCTCAACAAAACAATTATGGGATTGGTGATGGCTTGCTTGATTAAAAATAACTTCATACAACATCTGAATTGGTAAGGAAAAAAAAAACAACCAGCTTTGCTTTAAATGCTACCTTAAGAGTAAGACTTAGCAAATGGCAATGGCACAAGAAAAGTAGAATCCTTTCTTAGCTAACACATATAAATGAATTACAAATATATGCATATATGTGAATATAGTGTGAATTATAAATTTGAAATTCGTGTTTGACTTGTACAACTTCATTGATAAACTTCCTTCCCCCCACCCCCTTCCTTTCTGATCAAAAGCTATGAACAATTTTAATACTGGGAGTTTATAACTCAAAAGCAGCCAAAACTCTACATACTAATCAGATTATATACTAAAGGACATCTCTCTGTGAAATACCTTATCCTGAGAACAGAATATTCACTAAAAATGAAAATTGACAGTTAGATACTAACATGCACTTATTTATGCCAATCATTCAAAAAATGGAAAATCAGGAGCTGTCAATTCATCTAAAGTTGTCACATGCAGCAGAAATTACACCAAATCTGACTTCCAATTCAACATACCAGTAAGAAACTTAGTTTACCTGGCCCAGTTCCTCATTCAGATTTGATGTGCGAGCCATAGCTGCAGTGTCGGTGGGTTCATAGCGCATGTCAAGATCCTTGAAAAAAGAGAGGGAGAGATCATCAAATGCAACTCATGGTAAGAGATCTGAATACAATTTTATTTAACTGGTGAGCTACAGATTAACACTCATCTCTTGTCATCTCTAACCATTTCATTATTTCCTAAAAAATACTCAATACAGAATACCATATTTCTCAGTAAGGGCAGACCCGATGGTAGTCAGAGCATGTCTCTGGAATCAGACAATCTTGGCTTACTATCATTCTACCATTTCCTAGATACTGCTGCTGCTGCTAAGTCACATCAGTCGTGTCCGACTCTCTGTGACCCCATAGATGGCAGCCTACCAGGCTCCAGTCCCTGGGATTCTCCAGGCAAGCCTACGGGGGTAGGTTGCCATTTCCTTTTCCAGTGCAGGAAAGTGAAAAGTGAAAGTGAAGTCGCTCAGTCGTCTCCGACTCTTTGCGACCCCATGGACTGTAGCCTACCAGGCTCCTCCATCCATGGAATTTCCCAGGCAAGAGTACTGGAGTGGGTTGCCATTGCCTTCTCCTATTTCCTAGATAAGTGACCTACTATAAGGATTAAATTAGATAATGGAGGTAAGGTGCCTCCTCTAGTGTCTGAGACAATGCTTTACGTGAGCTAAAATAACAGGAACTAAACACTGCTCAAATAATTAAGACTTCAAATCCCTGAAAAAATTACCAAAGGAATTCCATCTTCTTGTACTGTCTTGAGCAAGTTTCTTCTTACACTGTATATACTTGAAAATAAAGTATATACAAGCCAGGGTTTTTATTGACAAAGCCAGAGTTTACTGATTCACATGTCAAATGAAAGGACCAAATCTGATCTTCCCTACATCTGTACTTCAGGCTAATCAACATCAGTTCTGGAATAGGCACCTGGTTTAATGAAGGATAGTAAACAAATATGGGCAATGTTTACAGAGTGGTGACCACAACAGGGATTGAGATGGATATCATGTCAAATGAAGAACTGGAAGGAGACAGAGAATATTTAGTTGGGGGTGGGGATGATAGAATAGGCATGGTAGCCAAGTTCAAATATTTTGTAAGGCTGTCATCTGGAAACGAGATTAGCCATTTTCATAAAAGATAGATTGGGAAGAAACAGAAAAAAGGAAGGCAGTTACTCATCTCATTTCCACCCAAGGAAGAAGCTGCTTGGTTAGAGAATATCTGTCAGGAATGTTAGAAAAATCTCTGTATATCAGAAAAGCAGCTGAAAAACATAAGCCTTCTAGGTTCATTCAAAACTAAAATTATGTAATTATTTGAAATAAATATTACTTTTGAAAATCCAAATTTAAAAAAGTGACTAGTTATTTGATTTTCATAATGAGCTACTTAATTGTTTCTATATGTGGAAGGCCTTCAATAAGTTTTAATTATACAAATTTTATTGTATAATTTTTTTAGCAACAAATTGAGCTATGCCTCCAACTCACCTCAGATTTCTAAATTAAGCTGATCTTTTACCAATGAATTAGAGAGGAAAGGTTGAAGTGGATCATTCACCATTGGAAAGACAATAAACAGTTGCAAAAGTAGCATATTTTAAAAATCCTAATATTGTTCATATTGAAAGACTTTCAAATGATTGAAAAATCAAAAGATACTAAAATTTCTCAAAGTAAAAAATTATACTTTCTGGTAGATTATGTTTAAAGACTTAATTTACATAAATTTATTAATTTTAACTTTGGTGAAAATAACTGAAATTTAGTGGAAGAAGAGTAACATTTTATAAACAAAATACTTAGGAAACAGATGCCCAGAACACTTCTCTAAGATTAGAAAAAAAATAAGAAAAAAAATTAAGAATACAAATTCAAGCACAGCTGAAACTGTTTACAGTGTGGAAAAATAAACTACAAAGATGAATTAAAACATGATAGACAACCTGGTTGCTGTGAGAAGTTAGTAACAACATTTTTTTCTATAGTGCTCAATTGTTTATAATAATGTTGTCTGCTATGTCACAAGAGTCCCTAGATCTATATAAATATTGTGAGATGCAAGTAAAGCTTGTTTTACTATTCCCATGTGATTCGCCAAGAAAACAAGTCTCAAAGAGGTCAAGCAGCTTGGCAAAGTTCATACAGCTAGTATATTACAGAATTAGAACTAAAATCTACATTTTAACTCTAAACCCTATGGGTTTTCTCAACCACAGACCTATTTTCCTGAGCATGTCTGGTCTGTAAACTTGTGTAATTCTGACATGAGAGATTTTTGTTACAATTTTCACACATCAAATGAAATTTGTTGTTATTAGATTATAATTAGGCTTAAAAATATTTTGAAATGTAGTCAATAAAAAGTAAGGTATAATTAAGATATTTTTTCTGAAAGATCAAAAGATCCTATCAAGAAAGAAAAGACAAAAATATATGTTGAGCATAATGAAGAACAATAGTAATTCATATTTACCCAATTTATGAAGTATGCCTGGGTAAATTTCACCACTTCTAATGTCACCAGCAAGCTGATAGGAATGAGGTTATTGAAAAGGATGATGAAGGTCAAGAAATTCAGTCCAAAATTATTAGCACCACCATCTATTGGGGGAGGTAGAAAAAAAGGTCATTTACAGTTTTATATTTTATTTGTATTAACCAGAATTTTAGCATAATAAGAATTTTTCATATTATATATCTAGAAAGTTGGAGAGGGATGCCATGCTGATAACATATTCATATTATCAAATACAGTCTTCAAGATGGAATAGCATTATTTATATTCAAGATGTTGTGAACCCTATTAAGAACAGCATAATGGTACTAAAAAGAGAAAGTACTACCAAATATTTCAAACTCATTCCAAACATGAAGCTTAGAGGTATTAGGGACGTAGAAGTTTAGAGATATTAGTTGAGGTAGAAACTCAACTGGGTAGAACAAATTGATGAAAAGCATTTCTAACTTGAAAGATGTCTTAAAAGCAAACAAACAAAATAACAGCAGCATAACCAACCCAAATAGCAAAAACAGTGTAGGTCTGAATCCTAGGTAAATTATATTCTTATTCTTTAATAATGTAAATAAAACAGTTATCCCAGATAATTGTAAAGTATATGAAGAAACAAAATGATGTTAGTCTTAGCAGTTCTAATGTTGAAATAGCAAACCAATGACTTATTAAAAATCAAGACCCTTGAATAACTACAAGGCTAAATCAATATAATAAAGAAAAAAACAGAAAAAATCTCTTTTGACTTAAAATTTTACTCGAATCTGTTTATACACTCTCGGAAATTAAGTATTTATTGGTTAAGTGCTCACCAAAAGGAAATGTAAACTTATTTCCCAGAAATATTCAGTAAAAAGATAAATGCTAGAAAAGGAAACTATTTAATAGTACTTTCCCTAAAAAAAGATTTTTAGTTAACACAGAACTCACTGCAATTATGAGTTCAAATGAAAGTACATTAAACATTTACAAACATGTAAAATACTTTTTGATGATTTAAATATACTCAATCTACTTTCTTTACCAGATAGCTATATAACCACTTGTGTTAAAAATAAATCAATAAATTTAAAATAACATTAATAATATAACTATTTTAGAGTAACCACTATATTTTTAAGGATTATGACATTTTAGAGATTGTAACATTTTAGTTAACTTTTACTGGAAAGTGCACTGAAAACTAAAGATTAAATATGCTGTTATCTTGGCAACAAAGTTTTCTTTTTAGAAACAGGAAATTCCAATATCAATTGTGAAACAAAGACATGTTTTCATGAAAGAAAAAATAAGTCCAATAAACACTTCAATGCTCACAGTTTAGATTGAGATACCAGTCCCTTCCAGAATGCCTTCGATTCCAAATGGCTGAGCCCACAGAACAGACAAGAGACATGGCAATCAAGATACAAAATAAAATCAAAATTTGTACATTTGTAATCCTTTCGACATTTGAGAGTTTAAGTGGTGGACTTGTTGAATTCTGTAAAAAGAAAACAAAGATGAGTAGTAATGAACGTGTGCAAATAATCTAGCAATGTGTATCTAGTATTTTGGTGAGCATGACAAAGTCACAACTCAAAATCTACCTACGATTCAACACTTGAGATTTATACAGACAACAATCAGATGTAATAAGCTGTCAAAAGTTAACCACCTCTTTTCCTATACTACATCATGCAGTCCTTTTTCTATGACATAAAACAAGAAAAAGAAGAGAAGGAATAACATGCCTTTTGAAGATATAGCTTTCGCACTGTAGCAGGTAAGCTGCAACAATGCATCGCTTGACTACCTAAACAAACAGGGTAGACGAAGACACCTAGCATTTCAGCTCCCAGAGAGAGGCGGAGAAGGGGCCCTATGAACCATAGCCAGAGGTGTGGAAATTCCAAACTATGGAGACACTCTGCTTTCCAGGTTTTTTGATGGTATTTAAGTAATTGTTTCACTTAGCACAGCAATAATCTAAGTAGTGCTGGCTATCAAGAATCATTAACAGCAGTCCTGCTTGCCTGTGGATAACATCTTTGTGCCTTTACAAGGAACAGAGTTATCAGACCTCAAAGCAGATTTTCATTTAGTATCTTAAGAATGAATTTTCCACACGCATGTAACCACTGAACACTCATGATGTCTTAATGTAGAGAAGGAGCACCCACAATCCTGTGTAAACATTATAAGTGGCAGGATTAAAGCTGATTAAAAAATGGTTTCACATAAAAATGCTGTGAAAAAATAGTCAACATCTGACTCACAAGTTTTTCTTTCAATTCTATTTAAACAAATAAAATAAATTTTAAAATTTGATCATTGTAATAAAATTGTAAGATAAACACTTTAATGCAGAGCACCCATCATTAAACAGACAACTTTTGCTAATCACTGCAATTGTTAGTAAATGCTGCCAATGGACTGGTACACAAAATCATTAGGTGTTCAGGCATTGGTGATCTCTGGTGGAACTTTCTAATCTTCTTACATAGAGTGAGCCATTTCACAGCCCCACCCATTGAAGAATGAGATCTGGATGCAGAGTGTAGGGCTCAGGTATCTATAACAGATGGTCCACTACATTTATTAGGACTACAGCATGGAGAGCTAGAAACAGTAATTTTGAAAACACCTAGGTCCTTAAGGTTTTCATAGATAAAAACCTCACCTGCATTAGCTTGGTGTCATGTCCAGTGTAGACAACTATTCCATGAACCCACTGTGTATTTCTCAATTGACACCTCGCAGAAGAATCTGGTCTGCTCCCAGGGGAACAGTGCTATGACAGATTATGTTGACATTAGAAATGACATGTCCCAAAATGCTTAAGAACTCTACAGCCACTATATAGTTCAAAGAAAATTTCTGTTATGACAATAACCCTTTTCATTCTTACTTTATTTTTATAACAGAAGTAATTTTTCTACCAATAAGAATAATTTTCTATACGGAGTTCTGAGGCTCGTTCTCAAGCCTGTTGAAGACTTTTCCTGATTTAGCAAGTCCATTTAGGTTTCTGAGATATTTAGGAGTGGCAAGATTAGGGGATCTGCTTCTCTTCCCTCACCTTCCTTCAAGTGAAAAATAGCTTTGTGCAAAATAAAGGTACAAAAAAAATACACAAGGTAAGAAAATGCCTGGATCTCATCAGATACTTTGTACTGTCATCCACACCTGCCCCCATCCAGAGATGAAGTTTGTATTAAAATCTCTAGACCATTCATTTATTGTATTTGAAGATCAGTTTTCTGAGAACTGTAAACACATTTTCAATAAATGGTAGCATCTGAAAGTTTTAAACACTCCTTTGAAATGACAGCAAATTGAGATTCTTCACTCCATAGGACTTAAGCCACAATTTTTTGTGAGTAAGGGTCAAGCTGGGTCTTTTGTGGATTTTTTGCAAGGCTACCCACTATGGTAAGTTACGGGTTAATTAATACAACCTCTCACAGAGCTATCACAAGGATACAAGCTATCACAAATACAGTGGGATTCTTAATGGAAACGTACTACATAAAATTTAATGACTCAAAGATTCCTATTATTTTTCTTCATTTTACTGATTAAAAAAATCAAAAAAGGTCAAATATAATGAAAAGTTCATTCAAAAAAACTTCCAGAAGAAAGAGGAAGCCATTTCTCCAAGAAAAGTCTCCAGAAACACAGAATTTGTTTGTCATAGAAGCAAAGTGAGACTGAAGCTTCCATTTCTGGTGAGATTTTATAATCCAGTAGAGGATCCAGTTGTAGTTCGGGCTGGGACCTTCATTTGTGCAGGAGCTACACAAATGTCATTGGTTCAGTTGAAATCAACCCACATGGGTGGGTAATAACAGTCCTGAAGCCATCTACTTAAGTGAGTACATCCTTCTGCTGCTGCTGCTGCTGCTGCTAAGTCGCTTCAGTCGTGTCTGACTCTGTGCGACCCCATAGACGGCAGCCCACCAGGCTCCCCCGTCCCTGGGATTCTCCAGGCAAGAACACTGGAGTGGGTTGCCATTTCCTTCTCCAATGCAGGAAAGTGAAAAGTGAAAGTGAAGTCGCTCAGTCGTGTCTGACTCTTGGCAACCTCATGGACTGCAGCCTACCAGGCTCCTCCGTCCATGGGATTCTCCAGGCAAGAGTACTAGAGCAGGGTGCCATTGCCTTCTCTGGAGTACATCCTTAGGAATTTGTATTCCAACTTAAGAAAAGAACACAGTAACTAACTCTCATTCCTTATGTAAAACAACATGCCTTTCAGACCCATTTCAATGTTTGGGGTGCACTCAGAGGTGGGAGGGCCCTTCAGACAGGTCTCCGTGAAGCTCTTGGGAAGCTGCTGGATTACGCATTAGGGCACATAAATGCCAACTGTTTCTCACGAATCTAGGGGTATGACCTGGCAACTGTCAGCTCAGCATTTGTGGTATAGATTGATTGGAAAGAGAGAAAAACTCTACAAAAGCAAAAACTACTTTTCAATTACAAGGACTCAACAAGTATTAGTTATTAGTTTTCATCAGAGCTGGAATTCTGAAGTTCCTAGCAATAGACAATGACCTTTATCCTTAATATGATCAAAATACATTCATTCCAAACTAAAGGGGCTCTGAGAACACTAGGTAATTACTGTAAAAGTCAAATATGCTACAAACACAAATACTGAAAAACAATGTCCACATTTCATGTAAACTGAAGCATATTATATAAATTCTATCTGCATCCCAAATCTTGGCACCATCATATAAAGTTTCTCCTTTGCTGTATGTATTTGCTTGGCATCGATTTGCTGGGGAAAGATAAGAAATGGAAGCTGGCCAGTTAGGAACATCAGACTACAGAAACTTTACTTGTATAAATGGCCAAATCTATCATTTGTCTATAACCACATATTCATGGAAAGATCACTCTGTGAAAAATTTAGAACAATATATAATTACTTCAAAACTTACAGGAAGACTTGTGGATCTGTTCAGGATATTCAATTGTCTTTTATATTTCAAATACTGTAATACTGGAACTACAAAATCCTGAAGGCACTGATAATCTCTCAGGCTGGTAGGGTGAGCCAGAGCATATAGCTATATTTAGTTGGCCACTCCAAATGTATACTAGAAAAGAAGGGAGGCAGTGGAGACCCTACCCTTCCTGCTAAGTTCTGCCTCATTTCTTTGCTCCCCTTCGTAACACAACTCCTTGAAAAAGTTGTCTATTTTTTAACTCCTTCCATTATCTCAAACTAACTCTCATCAGGATTTACTGGTCCTAACAGAGCTCAAGGATTTTCACTTGCTAAATCCAGATGAAGGTTCTCAGACTCACTGTACTTGATTTCATTGTCTTCAGTTACCCGTCTGCCTTGAGATGGGTTTCTTCACTCTCTTGGTTTCTGTGCTACCAATTTGATCACAGTCTGTTTTGCCAGTCCCTCCTCTCAGTCTTCATGCTGTCCTAAGACAGCCCTCTCCACATTTCTAACTGTACCCGTTCATCCTCGGTGATTTCTTCCAATCCCGTGGCTTTAAATATCTATGCCAAATACTCTTAGATTTATCTCATGAATCTGGACCTCTATCCCAAATTTCAGGCATGTGTGTTTTAACTGCCTCCTGGTATCCATGTTTGGACATTACAAACTTTTTAAGTCCACAACCAAA
Organism: Aepyceros melampus; assembly: GCA_006408695.1. Classification (NCBI taxonomy): domain Eukaryota; kingdom Metazoa; phylum Chordata; class Mammalia; order Artiodactyla; family Bovidae; genus Aepyceros; species Aepyceros melampus. Next base: position 264,553 of record SJXQ01002879.1, read on the forward strand.
TAGCTGGTATTGCCCCTCAAAAAATGCCAACTGATCCCCATTTCACTCGGTATAACACCCTTACAATGCCATACAAAGCCTAGTATGACCTGGCCCACCATTACTTCTCAGTTTTTCTATTACCCTCTTCCTCAATCATTCCACTCCAACCACACTGGCATCATGACACACCATAATCAAACCAGGTACTTTCCCTCTTTTCAATGATGTAACCATACAGTGGATAATTTGTACTTTCTATTCCTTCTATCTAGAATCATCTCCCTTCAGATATTCAAGTGCTGACTTCCTTATCTCCTACTCACCTTTGCCCCAGTGTTACCTTTTCAATGAAGCAATATTTGCCTTCCTGCAGCCATCTTAACTAAAAGTGATTCCCTCCCAAGAACTCCCAATCTCTCTTATCCTGGGTAATTTTTTCAAAAGCATTTATCACTTTCTAACACAGTATAAAAATTTCTCGTCATTTTATTGTTGGTCTGTTTGCCCTTCCCTTACTGCAAGAAAGTTGTTTCTCAAGGTCAGGCAGATTTGTCTGCTTTTTCCATTGCGTCTCCTTAAAATCTGCAACTGACCTGGCCTCCTGGGTACAGGGTGACTGGATGAGGGAAGAGGCAGGAAATAGGAGGGGAAAAAAAAGGGGTGGAGAAGGGCAGGAAGCAGGTATAAAGGTGACTACAGATAAAATGGCCTAGAAAAGGGCATATGCAGTTACACAGAGAAGACAAGAACCTATCCAGCACAGTGAACCCCTGTGGGTAGAGCCTGAACTCCTTGAGGCATTAGAGATTACAGGAAGGGACCGAGGTTATAGAGAATGACAGCCAAGTTTATAAGTATTCTGGCCAAAGAAGAAACCACTAAACAACGTGCCAGAAGCCTGGCATATCCAGGAAAATATCCAACTCCTCGGCTGACAGGAACCCTGGGAAGCCTTCAGCTATATGAGGTGTACAGGGTTAAGAGCACTTTCACAAAAGAACTCTGGGTAGAAGTAATACAAAATGCTTAAGAAAGAGAGTTTGAGTTGTCAAACTTAGAGAATAAGAAAATATGTACCTAGGTCAGTAATATTCTACAACAGAGTGACTTGTGTGTTTTCATGAAGACCAATTTACATACCTGTGTCCATCAAGCCTGATGTTTCCAACAAAATCATAGAGATGTCTGTTTGGACTTTCACATCAATTCTGCCAGAGAGTCTCATCAAACTGTCAATGTCTTTTATATCTGATGTTGCTGGTAAGCCCTGTTTAGAAATTTGTAAATTAGCATAGAGTATATTAAATAAGTTGTATGTGGGAGGGAGCAGGGAATTCTGAATTCATCCACATCTTAAAATCTAGAGATACCACTATTTTAGAACAATTATTCCCCCCTCTCTTTGTCAGATCAAAACTAGTGGATATCTTCCTCTCAACTTGCATGTAGTTTTTTTTTTTTTGAACGTAGGTATTTAGGAAAACAGGGCAGATTTTGCGAAAATTCTAAAATATCTTAAACAGATTATAAACTAGTCTGCAAGGATGTTTTGAATTAAAGTCTTCAAAGAACTGTTTGCTTCCAAAAATAAGATATTTAGCATTATGCAGTCTAAATCTGTCTGCTGAACCTCAGAAAGGGAATGTAAAACAACTAGAATCTATGCCAAGAGAGTAGTTGTGTTTTTATTCTTTCAGTCCATGGAGAAGGAAAACTCCTAAACAGCTTCTCCCTCTGTCCACCAAGCATTGGCGGGCACTGAGCAGCCTCCACTTCCTGTGGCAGGTTGAGTTCAGGTGGTGTGATAAGCCTCTGCTTCCACCACAACCCAGCATTTCCACGTCATTTTCACCATTTGTCTAGAACCCAAGAGTATACTTTCTTTAATGTCCCTTTTAAAACTTTAAAAACCTTACCGTGACTTTCTATTAGGAAAGGTATGAGAAATAAATACAGAAATCTAACCAATTCTCTGAGATTAGGGAGCCTTTAGGAATCTTTTACATATGGCAAAACCAAACAATATGGGCCAGGTAAAGGGGAAAAATAAACAACCTAACACAAGTGAAGGCGCTTAGAACTACCAATATTAGCATCAGAGTATTCGTTTTTACATAAAATATTACCAAATCATTCCTATCTGATGAATCATATTTAATTAGGCAAGTAAAACTGAATTTTCCATAATATTTAGCTCTTCCAGTTTATAAAACCACTTAGTTGTGCTCAATGAGAAAAGACTTGCAAGTGAACAGAACTGCCTCAGCTCGAGACAATAATATTAAGAAATAAAGCTATAAGGGTTCAGAACAAAGCTCAAAAATGTTTCACTTTTGCATGAGAATTATTTTTAGCTAAAGGCAGTGGAGATACTGAGGGTTCAAGGGAAACTACTGTCCCTCCCTTAACTATCTAGAAGAACTTAAATTATGGGTTTTTTCCAGAGAAGAGTTATTGCCAGAGATAAACTTTATTTAAAGTGGGCGCATCCATCTGGCAGGACACACATCTAATTACCAAACATCTGCTCTTCTTATCGTCCTGTAAATGACCCTCAGGGCTGAGCCTCTCATGTATGTAGGATTCCATTATGTATGAAATTAAATTGGATTTTTCTTCTGTTAATATGTCTCATGTCAATTTTATTCTTAGACCAGCCAGAAGAACCTAGAAGAGTCAAGTTTTCTTCCTCTCCAAAAAAGTTCTCAATTCCATGTAAGAGAACAGTAATAATTCCATAAACCTCGATTTGATCTTACCTGTCTAATTTTCAGGTTTGTTTCACCGTCTAAGTTGGATGTTTCAATGTAGCACATGGCCTGGGGCTCACTGTTTTTTTTTTTTTAATGGAAAAGCACAAAGATTTAGTTGGGGAAGGAAACCATAATAATAATTTATTTAAAATGCTTAGACTCACGGAAGCCTTTCATTCTAAACAAAGGTTTAGTTACCTAGTTTTTTGATGTCTTTCATTCTAACCACAAAATGCTGCAAGGCAGAACTCATGCATGACAACCCATGGATCAGATGTTCAGCCAGAGGACCCCAAGGCAATATGCTGACAACAATCAGTACTGACCTTCAAGATCATGTAAATAATTAGATTTGTCACACTATACTTAAATCTTTCCTCATATAGACACAACACAGACTGTATCTGAAATGTAAAGCAGCTTTGTGTCATATCTTTAGCTCAAAAATATCAAGTGAGATTTCATGCTCATAGCCCACATGTAAATTAAGAGAGGATTAGAAAATTCCAGATTGTTGCTTCTATAAACTTGCATTTGCATGTTTGGATTGTATTATACTGCATCTTTAGAAAAGATGAATAGGCTTATGTGGACCATAATATTCAAATTTTAAGGATACTTTAAAAAACTGTATTAACATATTTTACAATGAAAGTGGATATACACTTTCTTTCCCTTATTTTTTCTGTTCTATTTCTTAGAGTTGCTTCAGAGATTAGTGAGGCAGCAAAAAATCAGCCAACTTGGCCATGACCTGAACCTAGAAGGTTCACGCTATGGGTCCCCACCAGAGTGTTTTAGTCAAGTTTAGTGTGTAGCAGCTGGTGTTAAGGAGCCCCTGTTCTCTAGTGTTGTCACAGGTACACTCCCCTGAAGGTCCTGTAATCTGCCCCTTCATGTGCTAATTTTACTTGCTCAGCAACTACAGCCAGGTGAGTCTGCAGCCCCATCGTATAATCTGATCCTCAACTATAAGGAAAAGCATTTTGAAGTTAAATCAATCTTAACAGCACTTGCTTATATGAAAAGCCAATCAATTAACATCATATAGTAACTATGAATGTAATTTCTGATAAGTATGTATACTCACAGAAATTTCTAAGTCATAAATACCTGGAATTTTCTAATCAACTTCCAATTTGTACATGTGTAACGCAGAAGACATGAGCACACTGCTTAGTTTTACAGCTTGAAGACTTGTGAAAAGTACTGAAATTTGTGGTCATTAATCAAATATTTTACAGATTCATTTTAAAGTAAACTCACAAGTCCTTCTCTACGGGCTTTTTTTTTTTTCTTCTTCTTCCATAAAGCTGATACTTTTTTTCCCAACTGGATAAGTTTTTTGATATCTATATTTTCACTTTATCAATTAAGGTTTTATTTTTTATTACTGTCACAATAGTAATTTAGTTCTATCACTTGCTCCCAATTTGTAATTTACTTATGTATACATTCAAAATAAAAATGGTTTATAAAATTTTATAAAACATATCTTTTGATAATACAGAAGGAGACAAATGCTAAATGACCACTGCCAATTTCGTATTTTAACAGTGAAAAGCATTAAATTTCTACTGATCAATTTAGCCAAGGCCATTCTCACATCAAATGAGAATAATGGTCTATCTTTTTTTTTCTCTCCCATGAAACCACTTTTCTAGAACCTTAAATGGCAAGTAAGTTAGAAAGTTAAATGGCTGGTTTCTCTTTGAAATGGGGTAAATAAAATATATATCCAAATTCAGAACATTCTTAATCTCTTAAAACAGCTGTTTTTGCAGGAGTTCTTGACAATGTTATGAAAAGGCAGCAAGAAGTCTCAGATAAGGAATCATGCTAGATAATTATTATTTCAGCAAATTATGATGACACTCAAAACACAGACTACCGAAAGGCAAAGCAAGCTTTTAGATTAGTAAGTGGAAAGATGAAACAAGATGCTTATCACAATACAGACACTAGTAGACAGCTGAAGTTGATCAGAGTAACGTGCACTTTGTCACGAGTTACAAGTGGGATAAATACTGATCCCAAAGCATGCAGTATCAACTGTACAACATCCAGCTTTGTGCAGGGGGTCCTCTGTAAGCCCTACAAGCCCAAATTATAGCCACAACTGCTATGGGATTCTAATAAACTTGTAGAAAATCTCAAAGACATGATAAATGTTTAAAATTATAAAAATTTCTCAATAACAGTTTTTCATGTAAATCTTAACATTGTTCAGAAGAGTATCCGGGAGAGGTCCTAAATGAAGCCTTAGTATTTAGGCAAGTTGTTAAAATGAATATATAGTAACGATGCATAGGGGATGAAAATCTACCTTTAGTGGCATGCCTCATGGACTCCGACTCCCATTGATAACAACAGGAGCTGAATTTGCCCACTGGAGGGATGAACCTCATTCAACAATGTATTCATAAAAGGACTTTGAAACATCTGTGAAATATCCATCACCAAGAAGTATGAAAGGTTTGTGTTCTCAAGGAAGAGATACAAAGCTCAACCATCTTTGGTGCAAGCTGCTTTCTGGTAAGGGTGAGGGTGCACATACACACATCCTGTACCGCTCAGTGGTTCTAACCTTGAGGACAGGCTGATGAGGTCTGCTGGGAGGTGCTCCCCATTGATCACTTTCACTATCTCCCCTACTGCCACCTACAGGTCCCAGTTTAAAATAATTAAAACAAAAAAATGAATAACAGAGGGGAGAAAAAACAAACAAATGGACAAAAGAGACAGAAAGTTTGAAATTATTATAGAAAATAATACATGTTAATAAAAATGTCTAATGCCGATTTTTTTCAAAACTTATTTTGATCAGGTCGAAAGGCACAAGAAAATGGAATATTTCAGAATCACTTATTTGCTTTTAAGCCCAATTTTCAATTTTTAATACAGAAACTTTTGATTTCTAAAATCTTACTCATAAGCATATCTGAGCAAACTAAATAAAAACATGTTTTTATATAGAGAGCTACTTTATCTAACAGATTTTCCTTTCTCCAATTCCTCACTCTCTTGCCATCTATTGTATATCCACTCCTATCCCAGAAGAAAAGAGATAATGGTGAAAACTACTTTTAGGCTTTTGAAAAACAAAGTATACTGTACTATCTCTCCCCCTGCTGCTGCTGCTGCTGCTAAGTCGCTTCAGTCGTGTCCGACTCTGTGCGACCCCATAGACGGCAGCCCACCAGGCTCCTCCATCCATGGGATTTTCCAGACAAGAACACTGGAGTGGTTTGCCACACACATACTAAAAAAATCTTCATTAAAATGTTCCGATTCCAAAACATTTTAAAGGTTAATTGCATAAACAGCTTAATATATTTAATGTAAAGCTACAAAGGCATGGATCTGGGAAGTTATAATTAAAGACTTTTGATTTATTTACTAATAAAGTTTTGGTAATGAACAGTTTGGGAGAACAAGTCTTCGAATCTAGGAGAAATTTTTAAGAGAAGGTATGAAATTGATATGGCAAGAATCTGTCTGAATTTGGATTAGTAGCTTGGTTTATTTTACTGTATTTTATACTTTGTGAACCCATATAGTGGTTTTGTTATCTGCTAAAATTTGAGTTTCTTCATTTCAAAATGAAAATCAATGAAACACAGTAACTTTCAACCATGTTCATACTTTAATTTCAAATTGCCTCTAAGAAGATGTACTGTTAGTATTAAATTAAAAATATAGAAACTCGAATGTTATAAACTCTTGTTTTGCTTTTTGCTAGATGCTGCTCACTTGCTGGTGAAAACCACCATGTCCTTATTTTGACAGGGGACAGGGTAGTATAATGAGATTCCAATACTGACCCAGTCAGTGGATGAAGCGAAATGACTGAAAACAAGATGAAGTCAAAATTCATCTTTCTGTTAATGGTAGCCAAAGCTTCTACCTACTTATTGAGGCTAATGTAGGTTCCCAAGAGCCAAGTAATGCAAAAACAGTTTGAGAAAAAAAATTTTTAAAGCAATAAACCCCCCCAGAAAGGTGGTATTTTATCACTAGGTAGAAATATTTAATAGCACAGGCTTTATACTATACTTTGATTCCATTCAATAACAAAAAGCAGTGAATCAGATCATCTTTTTAAAAGTAATCATCTGAAGGAAGTTAATCATAGTAGATGTATATTAAGATACAGAAACCATTTTGATCTACCAATATTGATAGCCACCAATAAATGCCTTTAGTGCTGAGAAAAGAAACCCTGTAAAAATGTCCTCAAGTTAAAGAAACAGAAGCATATAGCTTATTAGGAGTTTGGATTGGATAGAGACAGATGAAAAATATTTTAAAAACTTTCAACTTAGAATTAAATATAAATTTGAGGTAGCATAGTCAATTATCTTCATATTTCTGAGCATATAAAAATGAAAATTGTACTTAATGTTTCAGCATATGATGGTTTCTATAATGGTATGTCTCTATAATAAGTTTAATCAGGAAAATGTCAGAAGTTTCCTAAAGTGCTGGAATGCTTCACTATCCTTTTGAACTTTGTTGTATGACACTCAGATGGTCCATCATTCATTACATCTATCAAACTTTTACTTAGTACCACCAAGTTGTATCACTCTGCTGGTTAGCTATTCTTAAAAGATTATTAGCTTAAACTGAAAGTGGAATCTGGGAAAATTAAGGGAAGGGAAAGGGGGGAAGTCGCTCAGTCGTGTCCGACTCTTCGCGACCCCATGGACCACAGCCTACCAGGCTCCTCTGTCCATGGAATATTAAGAGTCTGATCATTTAATCCATCTTCCTCACTTTGAAAGATCTGAAGTCAAGGTTTGAGACAGTAAGTTTCTGGTTCAAAATCACCACGCTAAGATAAGAACCCTGGGATCTGTTTTCTAAGCAAAGCTCGCTAGGACTGACAATGACAGTAAGTGTACTGTTGACTCATTCTCCAGGGACTGTTACCAGCATCCTTCAGATTTAGAAACTTGCCCTGATAAAGCTAGAAGCAAAGGGAACTAAAAGCATACAGGTTGATTTTAAAAGCTATTAATTTTAATCTTTCTGGGGAAAAAAAAAAAAAAAAAACAACAGGTATGTGGCACCAAAAGCTCCCAGCTATAAAAAAAAAAAAAAAAAAAAAAGACTATAGTTACTTCAACTACCTGTAGGCTTACTTCTATAAATATCTAGAAAACTCTTATTTCTCAATTAAGTTTCCCTAATTTGTCATAGATTCAATCAGTTTAAATAATGACCTGATTAAACAGATTTTGAAAAAAGGACACTGTCCGTATTTATATGTGGATTTTACAAATAAAACTGTCCAAGGAAATGATGATAAACAACCTCTAAAATAGTAAAAACATTTTTCTTAATTTATATTAGGACTAGCTTTACAGTTTTTAAGCCTAAAGCCATTTGAAAGTCACATTCTTTAAAGAGTAACAGTGCCATATGACCAATTTATGACTACCTTAAATACGCGCAAAACAAAAATTATCTAAATTCAGTAAGAAAGAACTTAAAAGAAAGAAAAAAGTGTTTTTGTTGGAAGAGTATAATATTTCAAAAGACACGATGACAAAAAAGAAATCATTTATCCATTTTCTTGTACCAATGTACCATAAAGACAAGAAACTTTGGAGGGATACATGGATGCATCACAGAGGAATTTATCATGAACAAAGATTACAAGATAAATCAACAGTATCCAATCCATGTATTATATAAAATAAGTGATAGGAAATCTTACAAGAGTTAGTAATCTATACAAACAGACCTGAACACACTCAGAGGGAGAGTAGACTCTTAACTGTAATTACAATTTCTGAATTTTAAAGCATAGTACCTATCACTTATTCTATATGGCAAACATGAAAGGGTCCTTTAAGTCCAATCAATCTTTTTAATGTTTAGTTCAAAATCATGAGAGAGGCTTAAAATTCTTCGTTTATTCCTTATTTCCTTGGAGAAATCACAAGGTCAATGCAGGGTAGAGAAACCATCCTCTACACTGTTTGAGCATCAGTAGGTATCTCTACCTTGATGAGAGAAGTACAGTGTCAGCAGGTATATACTCTTTGCCTTTTATTATAACTATATCTCCAACATTTACCTGAAAGAAAACTGGGAATTGGTTAATCATCTGCATTGAAAATAGTTACAAATACACAACCCATTTGTATTTAAGCAGAAAATACAGTAAAAAATGCTTATTGGCAAACAACAACCACTTATCTTCACAAAATGGCATAAAATTATCTAGAAGTGAGGTCAAGGATGGGGCAATCCTTTAAAAAGAAAAAACAAATATGGAATCTGTATTGTACTACCTAAGTAAGATAGCTTAATAAAAAATAAATTTCATCCACTCTGGTCACTTAATTGACATCTCATCTTCTCATGATTCTCTCCCTATGACATAAAAATAAAAAGGAGGAATTTTCCAAATGAAATCATCACCCTGTTTAAGGGAATCTCAATACTACTGGAAAAACTATGTATGTATATATCACTACTCCTCAGATGATCTTAGTTAAAATTCATAATTTAGAGAGGGAAAAAAAGAGTTTTAGATTTTCAGTTATTTCCCAGGATCAGAGGAAGATCTTAGACTCAAACCCACATTGAGCTATCTGCAAAGTCTGATTTTCATAAGCAAATATAATGAAATGATCACTGCATTTTAAATTAAAAAAGAAAAACCATTTTAAGTCTCTTTCTTATTTTACTACCTGTTAGCATTAGTGTGAGCACCATCTGAAGACAAATTAAAGATATACTGTGTCCAGAAACTTAGAAGTAATTTAAAGGATTGGTTTGTCACAGAGCTTTTGGCAAACAGAGTAACTCCAACTAAGTAGCAACTTGGTGTGCTGGCCAAGTTGAGCAAATTACACTGATAGCCATGAAATTAGACCTCACTCTTAGCAGCTAAGAAAACCTAAAAGTTTTACTATTTAATCAAGAGAAGAAAAGCCCTTTTTCTTGGGGGGGGGGGTGGTGTTAAAGCCTTTTTGTTCTCTCCCCTCTCTACTTCTCCTTGAATCCCAAAATACTACTTTTCTACGCAGGCCAGGGGGGAGGTGGTGGTGTGGGGAAGAGACTGATGTCCTTAGTGGGAATCACAATAAGAGACAGCCCACTGTGGTCTAGTATATATCGCAGGGGAGACAAGTTAGGGAAGGCTGGAGACCTTCTCATCTATGGTAGGTATCCAGGTAGGGAAACTGAATATCTTGATTCCAAAGAGATTTGTTTTGAATGAAATCTGGACTATCTGAGATTGACAAACTGTCAGGGACCTTGGAATCAAGCATCTCCTTCCTTAAAAAAATGGGGAAACTGGGAAAATAAAAAATAGCATGTATAGGTATATACTGGCCCTTAAAGTAATGTGTTGTAACAGTACTCTGATAGCACTCACTAAAAGCAAGATAAACAGAACAAAGATCTCTGCAGCCAGAGCACCAGGAGAGAATTCGACACAGGTAACCATTTAACTGCTGCTAAATTATCTCCTGTGTGTTAACATTTGCTCTTCAATCAGACTATATTCTTCATAAAGTCAGAATCACATTTGCCTACACTACAATGTTAGGAATTTTCGTAAGTCTGTTAGACACAAACAAATTGCACTATTTTCCAAAATCTTCATTCATCATAAGACCAATGAAGGCTTAGAGTTAGTAAACTGAAAACTAAAAGAAAGTATCAGCATCTTACATGGTCTAACATGGTTACCCCAAAGGTTTAGGAAGACCAAGGGCTCAGTGAATGCTAAGGTCGTTCTCACTGCCCTGCGAAGGGACTTCCTTCCTTCTGATGCCTAGGTTTAGCTCACTTTCTCAAACACCTCTTTCCTAATGTGCCATTCATTTCTGTTTTTAGTCTGGTATGTGCATAGGAATAGACAGAACAGAAAGTCAAGATGCCAAAAATTCTTTGACCACATTGTTCTAATGAAAGTTATCATGACAAAGCAGTTATAGTCCCCAAAATACTTAAGTTTAAAAAAATACTTAGGGCTTCTGGCCACTACCTTGAGCCTTCTCATGTGATTAACATTAGAGATTATCATTAAGGATTATGAAAAAGGTTATCAGACTATAATAGACTAACTGAAGATCTGATATGTTCAATTGCAGGCTCCAGCATACTTATATTTTTACTAAGGAATTTCTGAAGATGTGAATTCTTAATCGAAAGAACTAGATTTCATGGTGGAAACTTCAGGCATTAAAGCAGCTGTATAGAGTGATTTTGCAGGGGCATGTGGCCCACTACTTCATGCTTTTCTTTAAAGCCTGAAAAATATGTTGATTCTGAGATTCTTCACTTAATTTTTCTGCCTGCTACTATTTCAAAAACATGTGAACAGTCTCAACTGCATCTTAACCTTAAGAACTGATCTCTGTGGTTAAGAGTAAAGAAGACAGCTGTTGACTTTCAAGAGTGGGGATGCAACACCTTTTTCAGGGCTTTGTGACTGTAATATTTTCTTAGGAAACCAGATACTGGCGATTTAACCTTGTGCAACAGAGAAAAGGTTTCCAAACAAAAACTGGAGGGATAAACTGCGAGTGTTTGAGAGCTGAAATCTGCCCTTCTATGAATGACAGGGTAGACACTGTGCAAATTTGTAGGTCCTCTGAGAAACATTAAAAAGCAACCGCAGCAGCCACACACTCAGAAAACCAAGAAAGAAAGAACCCTGAACTTAAAGCCCATTTGCACTAAAGTTTATCATATTAGGCTGGCAAATGGATCAGACTCTTGGTTTTGCTTTATTGATTTTATTTTTAATTGCACAAAATATCACATAAGCTAAAGAAAAGACTTGCCTTCCAATCTGGCTACCACAACAGCCAGCCTGTTTTCACACCAGTTCACTTAGTGTTCAATAAGTCATTTCTACATTACCAGCATCTCGGTGTACACCAACCCATTCCTTTCACCTCTGATTATTCTATGACACAGTGACTCTATTTAAGCCTACCGCTTAGCAGATATATTCAATAAGTATTTGCTGAGTGATGCTATAAAATTTTTCTGTGTGTTGCCATAATATTTGAAATTACATCCTTTACTTGTCACAAAATATACCAGAGTATAGAATGTCATAATTTATTTATAAAATGCTTTCACTATTTCTGGATATCCATATATTGTTGACTTTTTACTATTATAAATAATGTTAAATGATAATGTTTTCTTGGGATAAATTACCAGAAATCTTTTTTCCCCTTTCTTGTGGTTGTCAATATGAAGACCTAAATTGCTAAATCTACAATATTATGTGAATAAAAGACTTCATAAAAACTCTGAAATAATAAAAATTTCTCCTTGATAGCAAATGAGACCTCAATACTGTTTAAATTTGCAAGTTGTATTATTAGGTTGAATATTATACTGAGTCTGGTTGCTTATTATATATTTCTTCTTAGTTTTTGCCAACTTTTATTTCCTATCTAGATAACAACAATTTCAATCTTTTGTCATATTTGGTACAAATATTTCCATAATTTCTCTGTTTATTTGTGTGTTGCATACTAGATTTAAATTTTATGTAATCAAATTCTATAAATCCTTGAGATGTTGATCTTGTTCTTCTCCAAATATTAAGATTTTTCATTCTACTTCTATGTTTTGCAAAAACAATATTTTAACATTTTCTTCTAGTCAGTTAAAATTTATTTTAGCCTAGGCTATGACTTAGCATAAATTGTACTATTCTTGAAACTGCTAATCTGTGGTCCCAACATGATTTATTAAATAATCCTTTTATAGGTGATTTTTCCTCTTTTTTATTAAATACTAAATAGACTTTAGTTCAAGGCATTCTTTTTTTTTTTTTTTGGTTTTATGCCATTCATCAGAGTATATATGTGCCACAGATCCACACTATTTTAATAACTTTTCATATTATTTATATTTAATCCTTGCACACTGTTAATTTTCCAAAATAGTTTTCTATTTTCTCAACTGTTTGTTTTTGAAGTTACAATGAATAATTTAGTAAACTCTTGAGGAAACAGGAATGATAATTTCCCTGAGGTTATGATATATCATTACTTTTGAAGAAGTGGGGCTTTGTTTTTCTAGGAATATGACACATTTGCCTATTTATGTGAAATTTTAACATTTAAAGTTTCAAGGTTTTCTTTATAGCAGTCATATATCTATTTCAAGTTTATTTGTAAGCATCCCACATGCCACTAGGAATAAGATCTCTTTTTTCATTGTATTTTTCTAAATTGTTATTGCTGAAAAAAGTCATGTCAATTTCTGAATATTTATCTTGAATTCATCACTGAGCCAACTTTTATTAACTCTAATTAGCTGTCTACTTCCAGTTATTAAGTAATATCAGTTCATTTTGGCTGGATGACTTTTTGCAACATGTTAAATTCTACCCCTCTGTTTCTCAAAGTGGGATATCCAGGGAGGGTGTGGTACTGAACTCCAAGACAACTGAGAATGCTACTAATCATGGGCTGGTAAGTTAATTTTCTATCCGTGAAAAATTGGAAAAGTTAAAATAATCCACTTGGAATAATGTCTTGGAATAATGACTGCCCAATAGGAAAATAAAACATTAAAATGAATTAAAATTAATTTTAGGGTGAGGTAGTGGAGGATGGTTATCTCCTGACTTTACAACTAATTTATTTTCTAAGCAAGCACTTGAGGTAAGAAGAAATTGTTATCAATTTCTTTGGATATGCATTTATGTTAATTCCCTGACAATCCTAATAAATGAAATATATTTATAATAAAAATCAATTTATCATACTTGACTACATCCTACTTGGCTTCTCTCTAGTGTTTAAATCCATAAGTACTATACAAAAGCATAAAGGAAACTTCTTTTGAAACAGTAAATTGAGCTTTTTTGTTTTTTCTATCTTGTGCCTCTGAAAAAGAGGTAACTGATACAGAAATAAGGAAAGAACAAAGTATTTTCCTCTTTGTTACTTTCATGTCAAAACCAAAGACAGGGAGAGTAAAGACTTTTCAAACATCCAGAAAAGGAGATGTCAATCTTTATTCCGGCCACTGATTTAAAATCAAAATGCAATTAGTTCAGAGGGATTCCTGTTCCTGGGAGGATGCAAGGTGACTGTGAATGTCACAGGGCAGAATCAAGGCATGGCCATTAACTGGGAAATGCTGGAGTGCAAATAAACTGAGTGTGGTTACACATCTGTTGTCCTAGCAATATCAGAAAACAAGGTCCCTGGGTGGAGTGGCCTTGCTCCAAAAAGTCTCTTACAAAGTTGGGAAGGTTATTTACTTGTGGATGACTGGAGGTTAAGTGGTCTTCCAGAACTAAAGAAGAACTAACAATCATAGCTTACCTTTTGAAACTGGGGTCTGAAAAGCATATGAACATTTGGATAACACTTGCTAAATTGTGACTCAACTCACTGCTGTGTTAGAGGTCCTATGAGCAAATTAACTTCTTGATGTTATGGAACTGATTTTTAGCTAGTTAGAAGATGATACTTAGTTAGTAAGACTTTAAAAAATGAATTAGCAATGTGTAAATGTGATTGGCCACAATAAATGAATTTGAAGTGAGATATACAAATGTGAACTATCAGAATCTAATTTTTGTTTTACTTGGACAGTAGATGATTAAAACAAAAAAATTACAACACAAAGCAATCCATGGTTAAATGAAATCTATAAAAACAGTACTCAAAATATACTATGAAAGAAACAAAAAAGTGCAAAATATAACTTTAAGATAATAGTCTTCTAATATATTACAGAATTATTAAATGGAAATGACTAACTGAAGAAGATTCCATGTATGTTTACATTACTTACTAAACAGCTTTCACATCACTGGAATCCTTGACATTTGCTTATATCATACACAAAAATTACATCTACTAGAGTACACCTCTATGCATGTCTCCTCCTGTAACAAAATAAAAATCAATGCATACCTTTTCCCAGTGCACAATTTCCCAAGCACCATTTCTCAAAACTGGAAAGAGAAAAGGTGATAGTTTTAAGAACATTTTTATTACTCATCAAAAGCCTACCTCTGATGAAATGATCATTTTTAAATGAACAGCTTCAAATAAATGAACTGGTAACAATTTTTTACAGGTTTAAAAACTAATTGTGACAGCAAAGATACATAAAATTATACAAAGAAACAACCAATGTACATTTTATGTCTCACAGTAAAATATTACTAACAAGGTAATCTTTCGCCAAGGGCTTTCTTTAGCACACAGAAGAATTACAGGGCTTGGCTGGAGAAGAAAGCCACAAAAATGCTTGAAAAAGGGAGTGACAAGCTTAAAACATTTCAGAAGCCAGAAAAGTAGCAATGCTAAAAAACTAAAAAAAAAAAAAAAATGATTTACAAGCATAGAGGAATGGATTTCAAACTAGGTAGTAAAAATTTAATACATAAATCGGTAGATTAAAAAAAATCTGTACTGTTAGCTTTAAAATAATGGAAAATAGCAAATATTTGTATATTTGGTTTACTGAGAAGAAACAAAAGAGGGCTAAAATTAAATTATGATTGAGGGGTTGAAATTTCTCAGAGTTTTATTATTGGTTTGCAACAGTAAGTTTACTCGGTTTCCTTTTCTTTTATTTCTACAATGCATCTGTGGCATAATATTGAATATACCCATAGACACTAACAGATAAAACAGAAAAGAGAATAAAGTGAAGCAGATAGCACAGCATGGGGTTAAGACAAAGAGTAAGTCAAGGTCAGTCAACAAATTCCATGAGGGCAAAGCTAACATTTCTCTGTTTAATACAATATTCTCTGGAAGCAATACAGTCCTGGTGCTAAGTAGCTGCTGGGTAAATATTTGCAAGATGAATAACTTAAAGGCATGAAAACACTAGATTCAGTTTCTTTTGATGTTAGAAGCGATGAAGGCTGAACCTCCTTAAGTAAATCACTATGATAATCTCTAAAACGTGCAATAGCAAACCGAGCATTAATTACATACTCACAGGTCTGAAAACCAGTGCTATAAAATATTCTAATCTAAATATAATCTTTTAGTATTTCAAAATTTCCTGAACCCAGGGACTACGTCTTACTCATTTCTTTATCTCTGGCACTTCGCAGCATTCCTGGCGTGTAAGACACTCCAGTGTGAAACAGATGAGTAAGTGCAAGGAGGAGTGTCTTACAGTGAATTTTGGTGAATCAACTTCATTAATTTAAATAATTCCAAGATGAAGAGCTAACACTAAAGAATTTCCAGTAACTATATGAATAAGTTTAAGTTTCAGTGTTTACAGTTGGGGGTGAAGGATCTGAGCCCCAGCATCTAAAACTGATCCCTATACCCTAAAACACAAGACCCTAAGGCGTGCAGAGTCCACCCACACTGGTGGCGCTAGTGGTAAAGAACCCTTCTGCCAATGCAGGAGACTTAAGGGACACAGGTTTGATCCCTGGGTTAGTAGATGCCCTGGAGGCAGGAATGGAAACCCACTCCAGTATTCTTGCCTGGAGAATCCCACGGACAGAGAAGACTGGCGGGCTACAGTTCACAGGGTCGCAGAGTTGGACACGACTCAAGTGACTTAGTACAATTCCACCAGTCAAACTGCCCCTAGAGTAGAAGGGGTTCAGAGCACAATGCTTAAGAGTAAAAAAGTCCTGGGTTTAGATGCCATCTCCATCAGTATCAAGCAATATCTTCCTCAAAATCAGTTGCTGCAAATAAACAAATGAGAGCATTTTGCCCTTAATCACGCGCTGGAAAAGTGCTGTTCAAATGACCATAACTGAATGATGGGGCTAAAATCGCATAGATTTAAATTAGAAAAAAAAATCCTGTTCAATAGTACTACTGTCATTTATTTTCTTCTAATCCTATCTCATATAAGTAAACACTCTCCCACTGCAATACCCCACTGTTTAAAAACCAGCGTCCAGTATTTTTAAAATTAAGAGGTTTGACATGAAAATGAAGACTTCAGGCTCATCTAGAAGCCTGGTCAATTCCTGCACCGTGACCTGCGGCTGGGACAGCAGGGGTCACCACTTTCGATGAGGCTCACCACTCCATCGCCATGCTTGTGGTTTCTCACTGCTGGACATACAGCCTACTTCCCTTATTTAGGAGACCTGCCTGGCTCACACACATGAGGTTTTTCTGCCTGGCTCACACACAGGAGGTTTTTCTATCCTTTACTGAGGTAAAACTGACAACCAGTTATACAGACCTTACATGTTCTGTTCAATGAGTTTCAAAAAACTGTAAACATCTGTGAATCCACACTTAGAACAAGATACAGAACTCCAGAAAGACTCCTTGTACGCCTTTGCCATCCACCCATCCTCCCATCCCCAGAGGCAAATATAAACTATTCACCATAAGCTAGTTTTGCATGTCACATGCAAAGAATTACACAATATTTTTGTATTGAAGTTTCAAACAGTGTATCTGAGATTCTCTTAAAAAAATTAAGAGACATGGTACTATGGGGGACTGATTTTTGGATTCTGTATTTATGCCACTGATCAATTTACACATTTTTCATACCAATATATACCATGCCTTGATCACTGTAACTCTACAGTAAGTCCTGAATTTAGGTAGTCTTCCCACATTGTTCTTTTCCAATACTGTTTGGCTATTTTGAATTCTTTGCATTTCCATGTAAATTTTAAAACTGAATTGTCAATTCTGAAAAAAACAAAAACTCTAAACCCACTTAAGACTTTGATTTAGGGCTCAAGCATTTCAATTCATGGGAAGCCTGGACAAGCTATACCTTTCTATTAATTTATGTCTTCATAAATTTTCTCCAATATGTTTTTGTAGTTACAGTGCATGGGTCTTTTATTAGATTTACTTCTTGATATTGGATGACTTTTTTCCTTATACTGCAAGTTGCCTTTTTTTTAAACTACATTTTCCAGTTAGTCATTGGGTGGTATACAGAAATGCATTAAACTTTCATACAATGACCCTGTCACCATTAATTTTGTTAAATTCACTTATTAGTTCTGGTAGGATTTTTTTCTGTTTGTTTCATAGCAATACTTTCTAAGGAAATTAGTTTGCTAACAATGCTGTATTATTTTTGGCAGTTTTATTATCCTCATATGCCTCATTGTTCATCTTATTTTTAAACTTCTGCTCTTATGCAAAAAAAAAAAAAAAAAAGAATTTCTTCCCCTAGACTCCAAGATCTGAGACTCAAGTATGTTCTCTTTTTGTTCACTGCTGTATTCCCAGTGTTTCCATGCAGCAACACAAAGGTGCTCAGTCAATACTCACTGGATGGAAAGTGGATACATTGATGTTCTTATGTGTTTGGGGCCACATAAAGCCATAGTAGTACATTTACTAAAGATACAACCCTGCTCCCTAGTAGATTTCCTGTTAAAAATATACACACAATGTTTAAAAAACAGCTGCAGAGGAAAACACTTTGGCATCTCCTCAGAGCTATCATGAGATACAGAAATTTCATACCTAAGTGTATATCCAAGAGAACTGAAAACATATTCATACAAGAACTTGTGCACAACTGTTTACCATATCATTGTTCAAAATTAGAAAGTGGAAACAACTGAAATCCCATACACCAATGAATGGTTAAACAAGAGGGGTATATCCACACAACAGAAGATTATTCAGTCATATAAAAGGAATGGAGTGTTGATACACGTGACAACTGGATGACTCCTGAAGATAAGCCAGGCACAAAAGGCTACATACTGTATGGTCCCCTTTATATAAAATGCCCAGAGTAGAGGAATCCATATAGATAGATAGTAGATTAGTGGTTGTCAGGGGCTCATAGAAGAGGGCAATGGGGACTGACTGTTCATATGTCTGGGTTTCTATTTGAGGTGATGAAAATACTCTGGAATCAGATAGTGGTGCTGGATGCATAATGCTGTGAATATATTAAAAGACACTGACTGTACACTTGAAAATAATAAATTTTACAGTATATGAATTATAACTCAATAACAAACAGCTCCATAAAATGATGCCAATGAACTATTTAAACATTTGCTTAAAATAACCTTCTCAGCTTCAGAAAGTTCCTAAAATGATTCCAACGCGAACAGCTGGAAATGGTTAGGCAACCAGGAGATGCACTAATGTTCCTGTGTGTTTGGGATAGGAACGTCCTCTGATGTCAGCTTTGCACCACCCCTCAGCTCTGTAACTTAACTAACCCTCCTTGAAATGCTGCCACTTGGAAGAGATTTGTCAGTTCACATCCCGAAATAGCTCTGAACTACTCCACTGGGTTCCCCTTACAGGCTGGAAGAGTCACAACAGGCTCACCAAACTCAGCAGACCACGCCAGGGAGTCTGTTCCACCAGGGAGGTTAGAAGCGTGGTCACTTTCATGGAAACCTGGAAACCCATGTGAATCTGCTTCAGTTCTCCATCCTCCCCAAATACTCATCCTCTTCAACCTTGCTTGGATGGTTTCTCCATGTACATTCAAACCCATCTACATCCTCGACCCCTCTACCTGACCCTTCTGCAGCACCTTCCCTCTATAAACCAGCCAATTCTACCATCTCATAGGGAATGCCTGCCTCCACCAGAACAGTACATCCACCTACCCTCTTCTCTCCTCCTCTCTATCCAAATGGTTCCTCTCTATTCATCACTGGAGACACACTGGAAAATACATCTTACTACAAAAACTGACATGCCTAAGAAACTTTTAAATACAAATTCGGCCGATAATGTTTTCTACCAAACTACAGAATCAATGTATTACTATCCAAGCCAACTAGAGTTATATAAAACGAAAAGTTGAACTTCTGTCCTCATCTCATGCCACTTTCTCAAGGTAAGGAATGCTAACTGATGCATCCTCAAGTACTTTCCTTAGACAAGCACAGCCATATGCATGTTTATTCTCTTTCTTTTCAGAAAATGTATTTCTCTGCAACCTGGTTTTACACTTAACATATACTTTAAGGACAAAGTATGGAGACAGCCTATTTTTTGAAAAATAATCCCTTGTATCTTTGCACCTGTTACAAATGGATCGATAATTTGAACAGACTCACAAGACTCCAAAGGTACATTCAAGAAAAGTTTTAATCAAACTATAGGATGTGGTACAGTTGGAAAAAGAATGATAGCTTAAAAGCCCAGGTAAGCACCAGGAGCCGAAGAAACTTCTAGGCACAGCCCTCCAGGGCTTTTTCTCATTCATCGAGAACATGGATTTAAGCTCCATGATATGTAGGATAAATCTTAACTTCAGGAAAGCCTGGGAAGATGTTTCCAGGGGATCTTTTATACCCCCTAGTGGCTTAGAGGTTAAAGCATCTGCCTGTAATGCAGGAGACCTGGGTTCGATCCCTGGGTCAGGAAGATTCTCTGGAGAAGGAAACGGCAACCCACTCCAGTATTCTTATCTGGCGAATCCCATGGACGGAGGAGCCTGGTGGGCTACAGTCCATGGGGTTGCAAAGAGTCGGACACGACTGAGCGACTTCACTTTATCAATTAGACAAGTCCGATTATGATACAGGTTAAATCAGGTAAGTTACAACTCAGTTAAGCTACCACTCTATATACATCCTTAAACCCAGCAGAGAAGCAAGTTTTGGGTACCCCAGAGAGTTTCAAACCCTACAAAGCACCTTATAATTCACCAATCAGTCCATCTTATCCGTCTCTTGGCCACCAAGTTTCAGCATCACAATTCCATCTATGAGATGACCATAGAGCTATTTCAGCCCAGCTGTGAAACAACTCTTTTACATAACAACAGTATCATAGTGTATTCAACTATCCTCCTCTCAGTGGAAACTCTGACTTCAGCTTTTTCTGCCACCTCAAACAACACTGAAATACATTTACATGATTGTGTCCTATAGGATTCCCAAAGGAGCACTGTGGCTCTAGGGTATTTATGTTTGTACTTTTATCAGATACAACCAGATTCATTCCTACTGCAATTTATACCATCATGACCAATATATAAAGTTCCACTGACAAAAAAACTTAGACAAGCACAAATTGTTATCAGTCATTTGAATTCTGTCAATCTGATGAGTATTTGGTATTTATTCTGAAAGTTACAGTGGACTGGATCAATATAATTGTAAACTACCTTAATGTCCTACACTGACTTAGAATTCTAACTAGGTAGAGACACACATCTTTGGATGTAGTACAGAACCTGGGTCCTCAACAAGTGGTCCCCAGACCCACACCATCAGCATCACCTGGAGGCTTTTTAGACCCTGGGATGTTTCTACCCTTTCTATATTTTACCCCCAATTTCATTTATTCTTGCATACAAAACTGGAACACAGAAATAAAGGCTGCATGCACAGTTTCTTCAAACTTGAGGCTAGACCCATTTTAGCATATAGAGAACGACAGAATTCTGGTGAAGTTAAAAATCACAGCTCACAATCCAGAAAAGGTTTCTGTACAATTTAAGGCTTGAATACTGGCTGAGTATGAAAGTCTGTCACAATTCATTACTGTCTTTACTTCTGAACTAGTTTCTAAAATCCAACCACAGAACAATGAAAATAAACCATATCACATGTATAGGCTGGTGACTGAAACAGCAGCCTAGTTATTTTTAATCACTGACCTCCTCTGACCCAGCTCTAGCCAGGTTTAAAGGAAGCAAGAAGTGACGCTGGGTCCTTTGCTGAGCTTTCAGCTTTCCTGAGCCCAAAGTAAACTTACTTCATAACCCTAGAGAAGGTGAGCCGTGGAGATGACCAGTGATGCCTAGTGAAGGGACTGCAAACAAGCTAGCACAGAATTATGCCAATGGCCTGTCTCATGATGCTACAACAACTCATTCTTTTAAATGCAAACCTCTTCCACCTCTCAGTAGTTCCCCAAACACACCTGCTATAATTTCCACATGGGCTAATTAGTCTGACAATATGCATGCAGAGCTCAGATTTTAAACAAACACCTCAAATGTCACCTGTTTTTACTGAGCAGGATGCTACTTAACAGCTTTTGTTGTAATGGACTGTCTTTTCGGAAATGAAAACATTCTGTTACAGTCCTTGGGAATTCCCTAATCAAAGGCTCTGGAGAAACTGTGTGTCTTTCAGGACTTGATCAACATGTTATGCAGGTACAGGTGCTGGCTCACCTAACTGGTGAGAGAAGCCATTACCGCAGCCATCTAACTGGTCTACCACAAGCACTGTTGGAGAGTCACTGGGGTATCGTGGGGTGCCTGCTATTCCTGGGCAATCAGGCCACTTCTTGAAGCAGGTAACAAAAGGCAAGTTATCCAAGGGGACAATGGGCACTACCACTGTCACAGAAAATAGAGAAACCACAGCAAAGGCAGCATGCTGCACCTCCTATATGGGAGTTACCACCGAAGAGGAGCTTTAAGGCACTTGAGAAGGATAAGAGTGCTGCTGAGCTTATGGTTTTGAACTAGGCAGAAGAGGAAAACCAACATACACAAATAAAAGTATCAATTCATTCACTACATAGACCCTTACTCACAAGATAACTTGAAGGCAAAACCCTCTTGTGGCACAAACTGGCAAATGCACAAAAGTCTCCTGCATAAACTTGCCTAGAAAGGTCAAATTAAGCAACGACCTGCTTGGGGTGTATTGACACAAAGGACAAAGGGAACTTTTTGAGTTCCACTCTCATCCATATTCTTTTTAGAGAAACTAATTGATATGACTTTTATCAACTTGCTTATAGATAAGGAAAAAGTGGAAACAGTGGCAGGTTTTATTTTCTTGGGCTCCAAAATCACTGCAGAGGGTGACAGCAGCCATTAAATTAAGACACTTGCTCCTTAGAAGAAAAGCTATGAGAAACCTAGATAGCATATTAAAAAGCAAAGACATCACTTTGCTGACAAAGTCTGTATAGTCAAAGCTATGGTTTTTCCAGTAGTCATGTATGGATGTGAGAGCTAGACCATAAAGAAGCTGAGAGACAAAGAATTGATGGTTTGAACTGTGGTGCTGGAGAAGACTCTTGAGAGTCCCTTGGACAGTAAAGAGATCAAATCAGTCAATCCTAAAGTAAATCAACCCTGAATATTCATGGGAAAGACTGAAGCTGAAGCCAAAACTCTAATACTTTGGCCACCTGATGTGGAGAACTAACTCACTGGAACTTCCTTTGCTCAAAATGTTTTCCCCAATCTTGCCTAGAGTCATGAATCATTTGCATTTTCCTTCACATAACTGAGAAATTCCTTGAAAGAAAAATCTCCCTTCACTGCTTTGCCAATTATTCATTTCACCCTTCCCTGTATCCAGGCTTCGGTTCTCACGGACTCCCTGGTTACTCTTCAGTTTAGAACTAGAACTCCAGTTAAGAACTGTGACTTTTTATTTTTTTAACTCAAGTATATCTGACTTACAATACCGCATCAGTTTCAGGTGTACAGTACAGTGATTCATTTTTTTTTTTTTTTTTTGCAGATTATATTTCATTATGTGTTACTATATTGACTGTAATTCCCTGTGCTACACAGTAAATTCTTGTTGTTTATCTATCTTCGGACTTCTTAAATGCTCGTTTTAGTGGGTATCACTGTCCCAGTCCTCTATTAATTCAGCAGCACTTGGTGTTTGATGGGGCTTCCCCTCTGGTGGCAAGTCCAGTTGGACCCATCCATCGTGTATTTCCCTTTGACTTCTCATCAACACTGCCCTATTCCTCTTCCCTAATTAATTAAAAGTCAGTCTCCTTTTGTGTCTCACACCACCCCTCCCCATACAGCTGTCACCTTCTTTGTTCAAAAGTATGACTGGGAACCTAGCCATCTCTTTCAGTAATTCTCTTTAAGTTCTTCACTCTGGTTTTCAAAAGCCTCCAAATTATGATTCTATCTTGTCTCCCCATTCCTGTCCCGACTGCTCCCTGTCATGTATCCTATGCTATAGTCTAAAGAGATTACATTCAGCCCTGCCCACTGCCATTTCCTTGGGTTCTGCATCTAGACTCACTATGTCATTTTGTATAAGGGACATGAGCATTGGATATGGTATCCGTGGGGGTCCTCGAACCAATCCCCAGTGGATACTGAAGGACAACTCTATTTGTTATTCCCAGAATATACCTCACGCCTCCCCATTTTCTCCTGGATCACCCCCACAACCATCCCAACAGCTCTGCTTACTAAAAGGCCACTTGTCTTTATGAACCTTGCATGTGACATTTCTAAATCTCCACCTCTTTCATTTGGCCTGTATTAGTTTTTCTATCTTGTATTGTAATATCAGTGAGCATCTTACCTTCCCTACCAGATTCTAATTTCCTGTAGGGCAGGCACAAAGCCTGATTTCTTTCTGCATTTTCTGCACTGGGTCTTACACAAGGTTGATGTTCAGTAAGACTTCCTGAAGTGAAATAATAAATAGTCTAACCTGGAGTCACACCTGTTTTTTTCCTTTCACTTTATCTATGGCCCTCAATTTCCTCAGTGGGTTTTTTGTTTCTTGGTGTGCAACTTTTATTTCTGGGACAAATGAAAGCCAATCTAGGGCTGTACTTCCCCCCAAATAAATACATCCTTTTCAACCAGAGCTTCTGTTGAAAACATCTAACAAGTTCAATTTATAAAATACTAAAATGTTTAAATTTTAATTTGAAGATAATAATCTTAGAAGTATCTGAAAACATTCTTTGGAAAATGATGCTCAATTTTTAAGTCCACATTTTAAGCTCGTGGAAACAATATCATCTGTGAATTATTTATAGGTAACTTATGTACACACGGCAGAGTACAGGTCCAGACTTAGGGATGGATCAGACATGCAGATGCCTCCAGCGAGATGAAAAAGCTGCACAGTGGCTTTTTGAAGAAGCCAGGAAAATGGTGCTACTTTAAATCCCTTAGCCCAAAGTTGAATTCAACCAGATGGATTTAACCCTGGTAGTAGGTCACCACAGCCGTAACAACCTAAAACAAATGCAACCCACACCAACTCAATGTCTTTTTCATAAAGGACTTTAAAGATAAATAGCTTCCAGTAGGAGATAAGCAACTATGCGCTCTGCAGGGACGTAGGCTGCTAGGGGTTATCAGCTGCCACCTGCTCAACTCCGCTTCTGAAGAGGCAGATGTGGCTCTGGGGAAGAATGCAGCAGCTGGAGATGAAATCTAATTTTTAGCTGTGTGCCTAGTTAAAAAGAAACTGCTGTTGTCCTTTTCTCCATTAAATTAAAATAAAGCAAAACTGCTTTATTCAAGCTTTATTCTAATCCAATAGCTATTAATACCTACTAATAAAATGAAGTATGAAAACAAACTAACAGTAGTAATGGTGACCCTCATTCAACAGCAGCATCTAATCAGGTGACTGATAGGCTGACACCAGGTGTCACAGGCATCTCCCAGACATTCTCGCCTGCAGAATGTATGCACACCATCCTTCAGGGAAGATATCCAAACCTGGGATTTTAAAAAAGCAAATCTACTTCCTTAAGAGGCTTATTTCACTTTAATTATTTAGATCTCCATCCCTTCCCAGGCCTCTTTATTGTGATTTTATGTGAAACTGTCATTCCACTTGAAATACTGGCATGCCAGCTATAGTAGTTTCCCACAAAAAAAGAAAAGCATATGCTTACAGTTTAAAAAGAGAACTGGCTCAACCACCAGAGCAAATTCATATAGGGACTGGTTTCAATATACATATTATGATGATCATTACAAATGTATCATTTACAAATTTCTGCAGCACTAAATTTGGCCAAGAAAATCCAATTAAGGATCTACAATGAGAGACTGGCTCCCAAGTGTATGTAAACACATGGAATAGGGTACATCAAGTACTGGGAGTTCAAATACTGAGGAAGAAATCAGAGAAAACAAAGGTAAGTGTAGATGTGAGGGAAACCAGGGCATCCTGAATATGGCAGTGCTCTGGGGCTTTGGGCAATGGAAGTGATAAGTGGAAACAACACTGTGTTCACAGGAGACTGAGCAGAGTAAAATAATGACATAATGACTTCAACAGACAAAGTAAAGAGACAGCAAAACTTCCACCAGAGCAGTGTTTCATCAGTACCTGCAAAATAGTCTGGGACACAGTGTTTTGAAAATATGGCTTTCCACTTTGCTCGCAGCCTAGATAATGAATTTTCAAGGAGGCTCCTTTCATTCCTAGTTTCTTCTTGCTTCCTTATCTGTACTGAAGTATCTAAAGAGAGTGGTTCCTTTACTCACACAGAGCACCAGGATGGGTCCCTGAGCTAGAGAGGTGGGGACACAAAGATGAAGACGACCTGCCCTCTGCAGAATCTAAAATTTAATCTCTGCTTGAGTTCATTCACTGGTGAAAATGAGGCATCAGATAGGTACCAGTCCACAGTTAAATGGCTGAAAATGTTGTAAATGAAATCACGGGTTTGTGTTTCTGAAGTCACTAGGGAATGACAGAGGGAAATTGTCACCTCTGTTGCCTCAATGCAAACTAAGGAGAGAAAATATTGATTTTGCTAAGAATATATAAAGATCAATATTTGAATCTGAGGGAAAGATGTCCTCTTATACATTACATGGTCTTGGGAAACACTGAGAAAATGAAATTAAATACTTCAAATGTCTGTCAAAAATTATCTGTAAAAAATAACTCCCTTCCCACTCCTATGTCCATTCCTGCCTTTCAACTCAGGAAAGCAAATTGAATTTCAGTCTGGCCTAATAACAGATGGCTTTCATATAAAGTAATTTGAGTCCTCTGACAGCAAGTGGTATCCTAGTCAAACGTTTCTGTTAACTCTGATCAATTTCAAATTCAAAGATGACCAATATTCAAACTGGGCAAAGAAAAAAAATGGATACAGTTCTCTTAGAAAATATTCAAGTCAAATTAAAGACCATAATTTCTTGGATATTGGCTTTCCAAGTATTCTGCTGACTTAAAATGGTTTTTATATGTAAGCCCTGAGTACATGCTAAGTTGCTTCAGCCGTGTCTGACTCTTTGCAACCCTATGGACTGTAGCCTGCCAGGCTCCTCCGTCCATTCTCCAGGCAAGAACACTGGAGTGGGTTACCGGCCCTACTCCAAGGGAATCTTCTTGATGCAGAGATCAAACCCATGTCTCTTATGTCTCCTGCATTGCAGGTGGGTTCTTTACTACTAGCACCACCTGGGAAGCCCATATGTAAGCTTTAATATTTTCTTTTTGACACGAAGAGGCTACTATAGAAGCCTTTCCTCTCACTTTTAACCTACAGAGTTAATCCTGTTAATCCAAAATGAATAGGTGAACCAAGAATGATAACTAAGGCAGAATATTTTTCCTGATTAGTAGGCAAAAGGGAATTTTTTGGGTAGTAGGCAAGTACCTGGAAAATCAGAGAACTGATCAGTACAGAGTGTGGTAGCCTAAAGCAGCAGCTATGATGGCTACTCTCCAACTGTCCAGTTCAGTTCAGTCGCTCAGTCGTGTCCGACTCTTTGCGACCCCATGAATTGCAGCACGCCGGGCCTCCCTGTCCATCACCATCTCCCGGAGTTCACTCAGACTCACATCCATCGAGTCCATGATGCCATCCAGCCACCTCATCCTCGGTTGTCCCCTTCTCCTCCTGCCCCCAATCCCTCCCAGCATCAGGGTCTTTTCCAATGAGTCAACTCTTCACATGAGGTGGCCAAAGTACTGGAGTTTCAGCTTTAGCATCATTCCTTCCAAAGAAATCCCAGAGTTGATCTCCTTCAGAATGGACGGGTTGGATCTCCTTGCAGTCCAAGGGACTCTCAAGAGTCTTCTCCAACACCACGGTTCAAAAGCATCAATTCTTCGGCCCTCAGCCTTCTTCACAGTCCAGCTCTCACATCCATACATGACTACTGGAAAAACCATAGCCTTGACTAGACGGACCTTAGTCGGCAAAGTAATGTCTCTGCTTTTGAATGTACTATCTAGATTGGTCATAACTTTTCTTCCAAGGAGTAAGTGTCTTTTAATTTCATGGCTGCAGTCACCATCTGCAGTGATTTTGAAGCCCCCAAAAATAAAGTCTGACACTGTTTCCACTGTTCCCTCATCTATTTCCCATGAAGTGATGGGACCANATATCTGTACACTTTGTGGGGGTTATTTGGTTACACTGTCTCCCACTTTCATGCTTCTTCCTTATTATCTGTTGTTTCTCTGAGGTTACATAGTATCTTAGTTGCAGACTATCACCCCCTCACTCATACAAACTTCCATTCTATGGAACAATTGCAAGTCATTTATTTATTTTTTTTAATTACAGAATTTACTGCGCCTTCAGGAAGTTCTTGTGTAGGATCATATCACAGGGCATGACTTTTTCCTCCTAACTTCATTCATCTCCCCTCCCCCATTTTATTTTTTATTTTTTGGCCACACATGTGGGATCTTGGTTCTTCAACCAGGGATTGAAACCCTGCTCCCTAAAGTAGAAGTTCAGAGTCTTAACCACTGGACCACTAGGTCTATCCTTTCCCCACCGTTTCAGAATAAGAAAAATTTCCCCTTTGACCCAGGGAGTCCCACACTTATCAATCAAGGTCTATTTCTGTCCCAGGCACCTACCAGAATCTTTTCCTCAAAAAATCAGCTCTTACCGTCTAAGGAATATTCTAAAAAATAATATACCTTCATTCTGTGTACATACTTATACCAAAATGGGCTCATATTCTCCATATCCTTACATAGCATTTGTTTCCACTGACTTCTGTATTGTGGGTATCTTTCCTTGGCAGTAACTATAGCTGTCATCAGGCTTTAGTGGATGTATTCTACCCTACTGATGGGATGTGTCTTCATTTATTTAGCCCACATTCAAGCTGTTTACAAAGCTTTGCTATTATAAACAGTGTTTGGATGAGTGTTCTTGCATTTCTCTGTATATCTCATTACTTTAGGAATCTCCCTTAACTGATTTCTTCAAGACTAACTTGCTGAATTGTAGTAGATCACACTTTATCTGTAAAACATACTGTGCACATGCACACACATGTACACTTGCTTGGATAATGTTCCAGAGGCATTCTATTAGAGTTAAGTTTTTTTTTTTAATTAGAAGTACATATATTTTCAGAGTCTATGGTGATCATCATGTTTCACCTTTGACTTATTCTAGCATATTTCTCTCTCATTGGAGTGATGAACCGACAACAAACTGTGGAAAATTCTTAAAGAAATAAGAATACCAGACCACCTGACCTGCCTCCTGAGAAATCTATATGCAGGTCAGGAAGCAACAGTTAGAACTGGACTTAGAACAACAGACTGGTTCCAAATAGGAAAAGGAATACGTCAAGGCTGTATATTGTCACCCTGCTTATTTAACTTATATGCAGAGTACATCATGAGACATGCTGGGCTGGATGGCAGAAAGTGAAGAACAAAAGAGCCTCTGGATGAAATTGAAGAGGAGGGTGAAAAAGTTGGCTTAGAACTCAGCATTCAGAAAACTAAGATCATGGCATCTGGTCCCTTCCCTTCATGGCAAATAGATGGGGAAACAGTGGAGATAGTGACAGACTTTATATTTTGGGGCTCTAAAATCAGGGCAGATGGTGACTGCAACCATGAAATTCAAAGATGCTTGCTCCTTGGAAGAAAACTTATGACCAACCTAAACAGCATATTCAAAAGCAGAGACATTACTTTGCCAACAAAGGTCCATCTAGTCAAGGCTATTGTTTTTCCAGTAGTCAGGTATGGATATGAGTGTTGGACTATAAAGAAAACTGAGCACTGAAGAATTGATGCTTTGAACTGTGGTGTTGGAGAAGACTTTTGAGAGTCCCTTGGACTGCAAGGAGATCAAACCTATCATTGGTAAAGGAAATCAGTCCTGAATATTCATTGAAAGGACTGATACTGAAGCTGAAGTTCCAAAACTTTGGCCACCTGATGCGAACTGA
>SJXQ01002880.1:0-63946 GCA_006408695.1 Aepyceros melampus
TCAAAGAAAGAACACACCGAGAGGAGAGTACTTTAAAGCCCATGGAATTGTGTATGTATTCACATGAGAAAAGGCCTGATTCCACCTCGAAATCATAAGGGGAACTCCGTCATCTATATCAGCACTGCAGTTGAAATCGTTGATTGTGGCCTCGAATGCCTATAAGAACTTTGGCCTCTGAAGCGACTGGAGAGGAATCCTGAGAAGTTCCTATCACCTTGCATGCAGACTGAACTTTCCTTACGCAACATGAGCGGGTCCTTGAGATCCCCATCTTATCTTGTCAGGAACACCTAGTTTCCTGGCTTAACAAGAAAAATACCAGAAGATTCTTTCCTCAACCTCTGACCATGTCTTTTCAGCATCAACATATAGAGAGAAATGCCATATTCCTTCATGAGGCTCTAACGGCTCTTTGACAGCCTTGAGGTAACTCAAAAAGTTCCCTGACATATCATTTCCATTCGACAGTAGAACTTTGGACCCACCGCAACTCAAGAAGAACCCCGGCTTTCCCTCATCATCTCGAAATGAGGGTCCATTTACCTGATTCTTTGGAAAAGTAATCCCAGCTATCCAATCACACCTCAAAAGGAGGCGGTCTCAACTTGATACTCGACACAAACTCCAGGGATCCTGCCACCATTCCAAGAGACCCGATGTCCCACTCCACTCCGTATACCCCTTACTTCCATGGACTGACTTGAGAGTCACCCCGAGGACTGATGCAAAACACTATGGCCGGTATGACAGCCCTATGACACCTCGATAGAAAACCACTGATCCCTATGGCAACAAGACGGGAAAACTGACACTGATTTTCCAGATCGAGAGGAGAGCAGCCTTGCATGTCTGCACACAAGACGAGGTCTGACTCTACTGGCGAAACTCCAGAGGAACCCCGAGATCCATGTCAGCACTGGAGAGGAAAACTGAGGTTCTGTCCTCAAATCCAGATCAGGGCCTCGGCCCTGACAGCAACTGGAGAGGAATTCCAATAGTCCTCTCTCAACTAGCATGGAGACTGGACCTTCCTGTGGCCACACGAGCGGGTCTCTGAGGTCCCTGTCATAACTCGAAAGGAACACCAAGTTTCCTTCTGCAACTCGAAAAAAACCGGGAGATTCTCCCCTCCACACGAGGTGAGGTCCTTTCCCACTGCGGCGTCTCGAGAGAAATCCCACCTTCCCTCTTGAGCCTCGAATGGGTCCTTGACACCCTTGAGGAAACTCAAGAAGTTCCATGACATACCCGTCTCCACTCGAGAGAAACAGCCAGGGTCCCTCCACAACTCAAGAAGAGTCCAGGTTTGCCCTCCTCATCTCAAGGTGAGGGTCCATTTGCATGCTGTGTCAGGAAGGAAATCCCAGCATTCGCATTGCACCTCAAGAGGTGGTGGTCTCAACTTGAACCTCAAGAAGAATTCCAGAGGTCATGCCACCATTCCAAGAGACCCTGATGTCCCAACCCTCTCCAGAGACACCTGACTCCCTGCACTGACTCGACGGTCACCCCGAGGATCAACTCAAAACACGATCACAAGTGTGATAGCACTGTGGCCCCTGGAGAGAAAGCCACCATTCCCTATGTCAACTAGACAGGAAGCCTGATACTGCTTTTCCAGCTCTAGAGGAGAGCAGAATTGCATGTCTCCACATGAGATGAGGCCTGACTCCCCTGTGGAAACTCCAAAGGAACCCCGAGATCTATATCATCACTGGAGAGGAAACTTGAGGTTCTGGCCTCTAATCCAAATGAGGACCTCAGCCCTGACAGCTACTGCAGAGGAATCCCAAGAGGCTCCTTGCAACTCACATAGAGACTGTACTTTCCTGAGGCCATTACAGTGGGTCCCTGACATCCCAGTCTTAACTCGAGAGGAACCCAAAGTTTCCTGCCACAACTCTAGAAAACCAGGAGATTCTCCCCTCAACGCAAGATGAGGCCCTTTTTCACTGCAGCATCTCAAGAGAAAGTCCAACTTCCCTCTTGAGCCACGAAAGGGTCCTTGATACCCTTGAGGCCACACAAGATGTTACCGGACATAACAGTCTGCACTCTAGAGGAACACCGAGGGTCTCGCCACAACTCAAGAAGAGCCCCGGATTTTCCTCCTCATCTCGAGATGAGGGTCCATTTTCCTGCTTCGTTGGGAAAGGAATCCTGGCCTTCCAGTAGCACCTCAAGAGGAGGCGATCTCAACTTGACTCTCGAGAGGAACTACAGAGGTTGTGCCACCATTCCAAAAGACCCAGATGTGCCAATCCACTCCAGATACACCTGACTCCCCTGCACTTACACGACGGTCACACCGAGATTGGCTCAAAACAAGGTGGCAGGTGTGACATCCCTGTGGCATCTCGAGAGAAATCCCCCGATCCCTATGTCAACTTGACAGGAAACCTGATACTGCTTTTCCATCACGAGAGGAGAGTGGACTTGCATTTCTCCAAAAGAGACGAGGCCTGACTCCCCTGTGGAAACTACAGAGGAACCCCGAGATCCATGTGAGACTGGAGAGGAAAACTGAGGTTTTGGCCACAGATCCAGATGAGGACCTTGGCTGTGGCAGTGACTGCAGAGGAATCCTGAGAGGCCTCTTTCTACTCGCATGGAGACTGTGCTTTCCTGAGGCCACACGAGCGGGACTCTGAGGTCCCCATTTTAACAAGCAAGGAAGCCCACGTTTCTTGCCACAACTCGAGAAAAACCAGGAGATTCTCCTTTCACGCTAGATGATGTCCTTTCCCACTGTGGCAGCTCGATAGAAATCCCACCTTCCCTCTTGAGCCTCAAGGAATGGGTCCTTGACACCCTTGAGGAAACTCAAGAAGTTCCCTGACATACCCGTCTCCACTCGAGAGGAACACCCAGGGTCCTGCCACAACACAAGAAGAGTCCCAGTTTTCCCTCCTCATATCGAGATGAGGGTCCATTTCCCTGCCTTGTTGGGAAAGGAATCCCAGCATTCCCGTAGCACAAGAGGAGATGGTCTCAACTTGACACTCGAAAGAAACTACAGGGGTTGTGCTACCATTCCAAAAGGCCTCAATGTCCCAATCCACTCCAGTTACGCTGGAATTCCCTGTGCTGAATACGATGGCATGTGTGACAGGCCTGTGGCACCTCGAGAGAAAGCCATCGATTCCTATGTCACCTCGATAGGAAGCCTGACACTGATTTTCCACCCCGAGAGGAGAGTCAACTTGCTGGTCTCCACACGAGATGAGGCGTGACTCACCTGTGGAAACTCCAGAAGAACCCCGAGATCCATGTCAGCACTGGAGAGGAATCCTAAGGTTCTGGCCTCAGCTCCAGATGAGGACCTCAACCCCGGGAGTGACTGCAGAGGAATCCCAAGAGGCCTCTTGCAACTCGCATGGAGACTGGACTGTCCTGAGGTCATATGAGCACGTCCCTGAGGTCCTCATCGTAACTCTAGAGGAATTTCAAGTGTCCTGCCACAACTCGAGAAAAACCAGGAGATTCTAACCTCCACGTGAGATGAGGCCATTTTCCGCTGCAGCTTCTCGAAAAAAACCCACGTTCCCTCTTGAGCCACGAAAGGGTCCTCGACACCCTTGAGGCAACTCAAGAAGTTCCCTGAAATACCCGTCTCCACTCGAGAGGAACACTGAGCATCCCACCACAACTCAAGAAGAGCCCCCGTTTTTCCTCCTCATCGCCACATGAGGGTCCATTTCCCTGCTTCGTTGGTAAGGGAATCCGGGCATTCTCATCGCACCTCAAGAGAAGGCGGTCTCAACTTTACACTCGAGAGGAACTCCAGGGGTCGTGCCTCCATTCCAAAAGACCCCGATTTCCCAATCCACTCGAAATACACCTGATTCTCCTGCACTGACTTGAGGGTCACCCCTAGGTGCCATGAGCCAGTGTGAGGAATCCCGCCCATGGCAGTGGTCATGAGGAAGAAAGCCAGACAAAACGCAAAGGAGTGATCTAGCTTCAATGGTTCCCTCTGAGTTTTCCTGAGCATGTATCCCAAAAATCAGAGTTGGCCTGATTTTATTGTTCTGTACTTTCGATTCTTCTGACACTCTTTGGAAAGAGGTAACTCAGGGCTTCAGTTAACAGTTCCCTCCAAAAGGAGTGTCTCAGCTCAAACCCCTCTGATGGCTCTCTAACTTGCCTAACAGTTAGAGACTTTTACAATTTGTGGATTGTTTACAGCCCCCAACCACGAGAAGCACAAAGCTTAAAGCATCTTAAGATACAGAGCCTTTTCTAAGAGCTAAAAATCATATTGGTGATGGGTTTTCACTATTAACACAATGACTGCTGCCAGGCCTCCATATTCCTTATCTTATAGACACCTGAAGGATATTAATCAATGTAATAAGGATATAGAAATAAGAATGTAGTAAATTTGATGTTAACAACACTAGACTTTTGAGTTAATTACTTTTC
Source organism: Aepyceros melampus (assembly GCA_006408695.1). Classification (NCBI taxonomy): domain Eukaryota; kingdom Metazoa; phylum Chordata; class Mammalia; order Artiodactyla; family Bovidae; genus Aepyceros; species Aepyceros melampus. Next base: position 4,429 of record SJXQ01002880.1, read on the forward strand.
TTTATTATATATCACTGCACTCCTCTTGTGTCCTTGCTATGTAAAAATGTAACTTTATTTAGTGCTTTCTGAGAGTGGCACCAGACTTTGGGAAGAGCAAGACAAATAAGTTTTCTGGTTGACAAATCCTTATCAGAAAAGGGCCATAAAATGTTAATTGGCCCTCTGGCCAGAAGATGATGTAAATCACCTAAGACTTGTGTATACAACCAGGTATGCAGAAAGAAAGCTTGGTTTTGATAAGAGTCAGGACTGCAGATGCTGCATAATTTGATATTATCCATTGATGTCTATGTACAAAGAAAGGTATAAAAGGCCTTTCTGGACAATAGAGGATGGGCCAGTCGCTGGACTGGTTTCCCTCGTGTCTCCTCTTTACTCTATTTTCTGGCTGAATTCTGATCTGGGGCGTGGGGGTTTGCCATGTCTACTTACTTGCCCTGGCTACTTTGGGAAGAGCAAGACAAATAAGTTTTCTGGTTGACAAATCCTTATCAGAAAAGGGCCATAAAATGTTAATTGGCCCTCTGGCCAGAAGATGATGTAAATCACCTAAGACTTGTGTATACAACCAGGTATGCAGAAAGAAAGCTTGGTTTTGATAAGAGTCAGGACTGCAGATGCTGCATAATTTGATATTATCCATTGATGTCTATGTACAAAGAAAGGTATAAAAGGCCTTTCTGGACAATAGAGGATGGGCCAGTCGCTGGACTGGTTTCCCTCGTGTCTCCTCTTTACTCTATTTTCTGGCTGAATTCTGATCTGGGGCGTGGGGGTTTGCCATGTCTACTTACTTGCCCTGGCTTCTAAGATCCACGTGAGAGGGAGCCCAAGGTGGTGCACCCCATGCTATTCAAGAGAATGACAGTGGCATAACGCAGATGGTGCAAGCTGTTGTCTGGAACTTTGTTGGCTTTCCACATAAACCAAATTATTTAGCCTATTTTCTCCACTAAATCTTCCTACTACACTATTTCTTCCTAATCTAATCTTATATTTCTAATTAAATATATAAATAAGTTTTTCCTCGCCCATGCTGTCCCCGCTTCAAATTACCCTGGATCCACTGGGGCTGGACGCCGGCAAGTGGTGCCCAGAACAGGCTATTCGAAGGTAGATCTCCCCCAGTGTGCAGTTTTCGGAACAGCTAGGACCCCCTTAGGGTGTCGCGGACCACCCCTGCATAGGATAGGTAGGGAAATAGAGGTGAGAAGTTTTGGATTGAAAGAAACCCAGTTAAGGGGTTGAAACAGCCAAGTTGAAAGGTTGAAAGAAACCCAGTTGAGGGGGTGCAACAAACCCAGTTGAAGGGTGGAAAGAAACCCAGTTTAAGGGTTGAAACACACCTGCTTTCTAAGAGTCAAAACAAACCTGCTTTCTAAGGGTTGAAAGAAACCTGCTTTCTAAGGGTTGAAAAGAAAACCTCCCTTGGCTAAGGTAAAACCTTGACAAGGCAGACTTTTCTATAAATCTTAATTTTCTGACATGGGTAACAATGTGTCAAAAGAACAATAACTCTTTATAGAAGTAATTTTGCAACTGTTAAACAAAAGAAAAAATTAAAGTTAAAAAGGCTAGTGTTACAAAAGCATTGTCCTTGATTTCCAGAAAAGGGATTTAGATACTTGGGTGAAGCTAGGAAAACAGCTAAAAACTTATTATAATTTGCATGAGCCAGAAAAAGTTCCTGTAAATGCTTTTGCTCTGTGGAATATGATTAAAAATGTTCTGGACCCTCATGAGGCTGTTAGATAGCCTATGGTAGAGGCTATAGCGGTGGATGGTAGTGGGTCTCCACCTTCTACATAGATTATATTTTCTGCCATTGGCAAAGAAAAGGAGGGAGACTCTACTCTTCCTTCCAAGTAAGGAGAGTGCTTATAGGATGCAGCAGCTGAGTGTCCTGGCGAGCCCCCTCCCCTTCTACACAAACCAAAGCTTTAAAAATTTATCTTATTTAAGGAGACCACTGCAACCTCCACTTGTGCCTCCCCAGGGCTTAAGAACTCCACACTTTACATCCAAAGCCTCCCAGAACATTGTTTAATGTTGATAAATATAGGGAGAATATTTTTGAGCAAAAGAGCTTTTAAAACAGAGCCTGCTCCTTGCAGAAAATCCCCTCAAGAGGGCCTCACCCAAGCAAGAGAGAGAGAGAGAGAGAGAGAGAGAGAGGAAAAAAAAAGAGAAAAAGAAAGCAAAGTAATCGTAATAAGAAGGATTTTACAAATAAAAAATGTTTATCTTGTGGCCAAATAGAACATTTTTGCTGGCAATGTCCTGCTAAACAGAGACAACAAGCCATGCCAATTAACCCCAGGACTTAGTAGTAGCAGGAGCAGCAGCAGCTCAGGACTAGACCTTAGCTCAGATATGGCAACAATATTAACCTATTATGTGCCTATTACTCTGATTCTAACGGGAATGGCTAGCCCCCTGCCTGAGGACATTGTAAGACTTGTGCTAGGGCATAGCTCGCATCCTTTTCAAAGAATTTCAGCAGTTCCTGGTGTAGTAGATTCTGATTATACTGGAGAAATTAAAGTTTTGATCTCACCACCTACTAAAAGTATGCAAATTAATATAGATTTAAAAATAGCACAGCTTTTGTTTTTACCGTATTACCAGACAGTAAAACCTTGACTTCTCAAGCTAGGAGCCCCAGAGGATTTGGATCTAGTGATCTAGCTTTTGGGTGCAGAAAATTACAGCTTCTAGGCCTTTAAAAGATTTTTTAATTCAAGGAAATAAAATGTCAGGGCTGTTAGACACTAGGGCAGATATTTCTTACATTGCTGGGAAAGACTGGCCCAGCTCCTGGCCAACACATACTACTGAAAATGAGTTGGTGGGATTAGAGAATTGGTATACCAGATGGGAATGCTGTAGAGGGAAAAGTGAGAGAGAGTTTAAAACCTTGGTGAGTAGTGAGTTCCCTGTTTCTGGAAGTATTCAAGCAAAGATTAGATGGTTACTTGTCATCTAAAAGGCTATAGATCAGATTTGGGTTATAGAAAGATCATTGGAAAAGCTTATAAAGATATTGTGTAACAGCTCTTTACTTGCTTCTTATATTTAGGTTTGCCAAAAGTTTTGAAAACTGATAATGTCCCTTTAAAGCTGCAGAGAGATTGTTTACTAACTTTAAATGATTTCCAGAAATTACTAGGGGATATTAATTGGATATGCTCATATTTAAAATGACTAATGCCGATTTAAAGCCTTTTGTTTGATTGCTCAAAAAACAATTCTAATCCCAGTTCTAGGAAAAGGTTGACTAGTGAGACAGAGTTGGCTTTTGTTAAAGTGAATGTGGCTTTAAATGATCAGTTAATTTATATTACCAAAAGAGGAGATTAAATTATTACTGCCAGAAAACAGGATGCTTGTGACAAGAAGGCCCATAGGTTCCATCTACCTGTGACCCCAAGATAAACAGTTTTATCTTACCCCAACTTGGTGGCACAATTAATTTTAAAAAGAAGAAAAAGTAGTATGGAACTTTTTGGAAAAGAAGTAACAAATATAGTAATTCCATTCAATAAGGATCAATTACAAGTCTTTTACAAAATAGTGATAACTGGCAAGTTGCCCTGATATATGTCAGGAGTCAAATTTTGTTTCATTTGCCCTCAAGCCCCTGCAGTAGCTAAAAGTACAAAAATATTAAATTGGTGGTTTGAAGATACTTGTAAAACTTCCCAACTCTATGTAGTTCCTTCACTCCCCTTTACCCTATGGGGGAGGGGCGTGCTGTTTCAAATAGGAGTTGCTTGGAAAAGGGATTTATCAATTTCTTAGTTGTCAATAGGCGGTACAATTAACAATACTTCATACATTGATATAAATATATAATATAAATATATTTGCCTAATTACTGTTTGCCAAATTGGGTATGGGTATAAATAATATATAATAAAGGTATATCTACTAGGGTTTTAAATTACTAGTGTTTTAAAGGGTTACATATAAGGTACATAAACATGGGTTATACAAATATCAATGTTACAGTAACATCCTGAAGCGACAAGCACAAAGGTATAAATGCTTAAACTGAAAGAAACTTGAAACCTTCATGTTAATTCTTAAATGTAGTATTTCTTACTTGTGACAAGACAGATTGGTAGGCAGCCATTTTTTGTCTTAAAATAACTGGGAGCATAGTTAAAATTTTATACATCAAGTGATTGCTAAGGAATGTTGCAGGTGAGATGTGATTATTTTGGTTTATTTGAAATGTTTTAAGGTGGGGGAAGGAGGGAGAGTAAATATTTTAAATTTGGAAAACCCTAAAACTTTTTGATAAGAAATTGTAATTTTCACTTATGTTATCTTTAAGATATAAAATGTTGATAAATTGGTGTAGTTAAATTGAGCCATACCTATTGGTGATCATGGGGACTGGTAATTAAGCCTGCAAAAAAAATACAATCTAAGAATTAAAAAAAATAAGATCCTGAAGATGTTGTTTAATGGCATCAATTTCTGTATTTTATGTGCATTTAAAAACCGCACTACGTTGAATGGATTAATCTTGTCTAATATAAGTAAATGAGTCTATAGACTGTGATCTCCCCAAACTAAAAAGTACAGTACTTGAAATTGTGTTCTTTATGGTTGTATTGTTGGTAAAGCACTAATATGCAGAAATATGAATGAATTATACAGTGCAAAAACAAAAGGGGGGTATACCTAATTCAATTTACAGAACTATACTTAATTAATTCATATATAAATTAATATGTATAGTATATTATACATATTGAATATATACTGTATAATTATATATACATAATGCATATATTGCAGTAATATAATATGTACATGGCTGATATTAATTGGCATAGATTGGCGTGCTGTGATAACATATGTTATATATACTGTATAATTATATTGTGTGTGTGAGACATGTATTATTACAATGCATTGGTTTGTGTTGGTTGGTATTAGTTGTGTGCATGTTGTATTGCTGCAATATATAAATACATTAATTATAAATATTAAGTCAAGTATATTGATTTATTAAATTGTTTGGTAAATAGCCATCAAAATTGTAATTCCATATAACAGAGAACAACTTTACGCTTTTCAAATGTTTGATGATGCTTGGCAAATTGCTATAGGAAATTATTGTGGTCAAATCTTGCATCATTTACCTTCACATGCTTTGTTAATTCAAAAATTAAGAAAGGAGAATTTAAGTATAGTTTTCCCCCATCAGATTTTAAAACATGTTCTCTTTGTATAAATTAAATGCTGATTCACCTGGGACAATAAGATGTAAAGCCATTGGTAAAGTGAAAAGACCTCCTTTCCAGACAATAAAAAGATCCTGACCAAAAATTAACTGGTGGTCCAGCAAACATTCTTCTCAATGGTGAAAAATTGAAAGCATTTCCCCTAAAGTCGGGAACAAGACAAGGGTGCCCACTTTCACCGCTACTATTCAACATAGTTCTGGAAGTTTTGGCCACAGCAATCAGAGCAGAAAAAGAAATAAAAGGAATCCAGATTGGAAAAGAAGAAGTAAAACTCTCACTGTTTGCAGATGACATGATCCTCTACATAGAAAACCCAAAAGACTCCACCAGAAAATTACTAGAGCTAATCAATGAATATAGTAAAGTTGCAGGATATAAAATCAACACACAGAAATCCCTTGCATTCCTATACACTAATAATGAGAAAGTAGAAAAAGAAATTAAGGAATCAATTCCATTCACCATTGCAATGAAAAGAATAAAATACTTAGGAATATACCTACCAAAGGAAACTAAAGACCTATATATAGAAAATTATAAAACACTGATGAAAGAAATCAAAGAGGACACTAATAGATGGAGAAACATACCATGTTCATGGATCGGAAGAATCAATATAGTGAAAATGAGTATACTACCCAAAGCAATCTACAGATTCAATGCAATTCCTATCAAGATACCAGCGGTATTTTTCACAGAGCTAGAACAAATAATTTCACAATTTGTATGGAAACACAAAAAACCTCGAATAGCCAAAGCCATCTTGAGAAAGAAGAATGGAACTGGAGGAATCAACCTGCCTGACTTCAGGCTTTACTACAAAGCCACAGTCATCAAGACAGTATGGTACTGGCACAAAGACAGAAATATAGATCAATGGAACAAAATAGAAAGCCCAGAGATAAATCCACACACCTATGGACAGCTTATCTTCGACAAAGGAGGCAAGAATATACAGTGGATTAAAGACAATCTTTTTAACAAGTGGTGCTGGGAAAACTGGACACCACTTGTAAAAGAATGAAATTAGATCACTTTCTAACCCCATACACAAAAATAAACTCAAAATGGATTAAAGATCTAAACGTAAGACAAGAAACTATAAAACTCCTAGAGGAGAACATAGGCAAAACACTCTCTGACATAAATCACAGCAGGATCCTCTATGACCCACCTCCTAGAATACTGGAAATAAAAGCAAAAATAAACAAATGGGATCTAATTAAAATTAAAAGCTTCTGCACAACAAAGGAAACTATAAGCAAGGTGAAAAGACAGCCTTCTGAATGGGAGAAAATAATAACAAATGAAACAACAGACAAACAACTAATCTCAAAAATATACAAGCAGCTTATGCAGCTCAACTCCAGAAAAATAAATGACCCAATCAAAAAATGGGCCAAAGAACTAAATAGACACTTCTCCAAAGAAGACATACGAATGGCTAACAAACACATGAAAAGATGCTCAACATCACTCATTATCAGAGAAATGCAAATCAAAACCACAATGAGGTACCATTTCACACCAGTCAGAATGGCTGCGATGCAAAAGTCAACAAGCAATAAATGCTGGAGAGGGTGTGGAGAAAAGGGAACCCTCTTACACTGTTGGTGGGAATGCAAATTAGTACAGCCACTATGGAAAACAGTGTGGAGATTCCTTAAAAAATTGCAAATAGAACTGCCTTATGATCCAGCGATCCCACTGCTGGGCATACACACCGAGGAAACCAGAATTGAAAGAGACACGTGTACCCCAATGTTCATCGCGGCACTGTTTGTAATAGCCAGGACATGGAAGCAACCTAGATGTCCATCAGCAGATGAATGGATAAGAAAGCTGTGGTACATATACACAATGGAGTATTACTCAGCTATTAAAAAGAATACATTTGAATCAGTTTTAATGAGGTGGATGACGCTGGAGCCGATTATACAGAGTGAAGTAAGCCAGAAAGAAAAACATCAATACAGTATACTTACACATATATATGGAATTTAGAATGATGGTAATGATAAACCTGTAGCAAGACAGCAAAAGAGACACAGTTGTATAGAATGGCCTTTTGGACTCTGTGGGAGAGGGAGAGGGTGGGATGGGTTGGCAGAGTGGCAATGTAACATGTGTGATATCATAAGCGAAACGAATTGCCAGTCCAGGTTTGATGCAGGATGCAGGATGCTAGGGACTGATGCACGGGGATAATCCAGAGAGAGGGTGTGGGGCGGGAGGGTGGAGGTGGGGGTCGGGATTGGGAGTTCATGTACACTCAAGGCTAATTCATGTCAATGTGTAACAAAACGAATACAGTATTGTAAAGCAAAACAAACTAAAAAATAAAAATTAATTAAAAAAAATTAACTGGTGGTCAAGGAGGTTTTTTTTTTTTTTTTTTCCACAGGATGCAGATTCACCAATTTGGATCCTATACAGGCTGATTCATCATGTCGCAGTCCCCCAGGCACCTGGTTCCTCCACTGGGGCGACCACAAAAAACAAAAAGGGAACTCCTCTGCTACTGCCACTGCCACAGGAAACAGCCTCATGCCGGGAGCTGCAGGTGGGGCCAGCCTGACTGCCTGACGGGACCCAGTGTGCTGTGCTCGCACTGGTAGCCCCGCAAGCATCTGTCTGCCAAACTATGGGACAAAGGGTCGATGGGGAAAAGAGACATATAGAAACTGTATACTATTTGTTTAATTTTTTGTCTCACTTGGCTGCCATGGTTCAATGGAGGGCAGGGCGAGGGCCGCTGCTCCCACCAGCAGGAGAGACAAGATAAACATCAAGATCCTGGCGGGACTGACAGAGCTGCTGCAGCACAAACTCTGACCAGAAAATGACTCTATTTACTCTATTTTGGCTTGTTGATCCTCTCTTTATGTTTTTCTTTTCATCAATGATTTTGGAAAGCTTAATGTACAAATGGACCTAGTGTAGTGACTTGTGAACAATGTATGCTTTCATCTTGCTTAACTCTTCAATATAATGTTTGTTCCTTTGTTGTTTTAAAAACATCCTGTAACTGTAACAACTTATTGGTATGAAATTTTGGTCTTGCTGTGTAACAACAAATATTACTGTTACTGTTATAGCAATATCATTGACTCAACAAGTGTATACTGCCCAATATGTTGATACTATGCCTGGAAATGTTTCTTTGGTGTTGGCAACACAGGAGGTTGTAGAAGGGAAGCGAGAAGTGAGGGTGGATGCCCTAGAGGAGGCGATAATGCGTGTTGGGACTGAATTATAGGTTTTAAAAGTAGAGTTAACATTGTCTTGCAGATTTATGTGACACCCCTGAGGGTAAATGTGATGGATTGTGGTTAGGAGGGAATTAAGAATCACGTTTTGAAGGTATAGAATAGCTCCAACATTGGTTTGGATTTGGGAAAACTTCACGGTCAGATAGAGACCATGAAATACTCCTGATTAGATTTTACTGCCACAGGAGCAGCTAATAACTTTTTCCACATCTTCTCTAACTTCATTTCTGGAAAGACTATTCTGTCTACTCTTTTCAGCTATGTTGCTATGGGCGTTCTAATCTTGCTCCTCATAATCATTCTTACCTGTATTGTCAGGATTCTTCAGCAGAGCATTCGGAATCTTGCAATTGAACTACACCTGGCTGTTTTTTTTTTTTTTTAAGGGGGAGATGCTGGGAGCCAGCATGAGGATTCCCCCCCAACCCCCCGTGGCAATTGTCATGGGGAAGGAAGCCAGACAAAATGCAAAGGCGTGATCTAGCGTCAGGGGTCCCCCCTGAGTTTTCCTGAGCATGTACCCCAAAAATCAGAGTCGGCCTGATTTTATTGTTCTGTGCTTTCCACTCTTCTGACACTATCTGGAAAGAGTTAACTCAGGGCTTCAGTTAACAGTTCCCTCCAAAAAGAGTGTCTCAGCTCAAACCCCTCTGATGGCTCTCTAACTTGCCTAACAGAGACTTTTACAATTTGTGGATTGTTTACAGCCCTCCAACCACCAGAGGCACAAAGCTTAAAGCATCTTAAAGAGCCTTTCCTAAGAACTAAAAATCATATTGGTGATGGGTTTTCACTGTTGATCAATGACTGCTGCCAGGCCTCCATATTCTTTATCTTGTAGGCACCTGAAGGATATTAATCAATGTAATAGGGAAATAGGCTTCCCTGGTGGCTCAGAGGTTAAAGCATCTGCCTCCAATGCAGGAGACCCGGGTTCAATCCCTGGGTTGGGAAGATCCTCTGGAGAAGGAAATGGCAATCCACTGCAGTATTCTTGCCTGGAGAATCCCATGGACTGAGAAGACTAGTAGGTTACAGTCCATGGGGTCGCAAAGAGTCGGACACGACTGAGCAACTTCACCTTTCACCAAATAGGGAAATAAAAATAAGAATGTAGTAATTTTGATGTTAGCAACACTAGACTTTTGAGTTAATTACTTTTCTTTATTATATATCACTGCACTCCTCTTGTGTCCTTGCTATGTAAAAGTATAAATTTATTTCATGTTTTCTGAGAGGGACACCAGACTTAGGGAAGAGCAAGACAAATAAGTTTTCTGGTTGAAAAACTCTTATCAGAAAAGGGCCATAAAATGTTAAGTGGTCCCCTGGCCACCAGAAGATGATGTAAATCACCTAAGACTTGTGTATACAACCAGGTATGCAGAAAGAAAGCCTGGTTTTGATAAGAGTCAGGGCTGCAGATGCTGCATAAATTTATATTATCCATTGATGTCTATGTACAAAGAAAGGTATAAAAGGCCTTTCTGGACAATGGGGATGGGCCGGTTGCTGGACTGGTTTCCCCCGTGTCTCCTCTTTACTCTATTTTCTGGCTGAATTCTCATCTGGGGCGTGGAGGCTCACCATGTCTACTTACTTGCCCTGGCTTCTAAATCCACGCGAGAGGGAGCCCAAGGTGGGGCACCCCCGCTATGCAAGAGGACGTCAGTGGCCTAACGTAGATGGTACAAGCACTTGTCTGGAACTTTGTTGGCTTTCCACGTAAACCAAATTATTCAGCCTCTTTTCTCCACTAAATTTTCCTACTACACTATTTCTTCCTAATCTAATCTTATATTTCTAATTAAATATATAAATAATTTTTCCTCACTCACACCATCCCCACTTTGAATTACCTTGGATCCATCAGGGCTGGACCCTGGCACCGAGGATTGACTCAAAACACGGTGGCAGGAGTGACGGGCTGTGGAACCTTGAGAGAAAGCCACCTATCCCTATGTCAACAAGACAGGAAGCCAGACACTGCTTTTCCAGCTCGAGAGGAGAGCGGACTTGCATGTCTCCACACGAGACGAGGCCTGACTCCCCTCTGGAAACTCCAGAGGAACCCTGAGATCCATGTTAGCACTGGAGAGGAACCCTGAGGTTCCAGCCTCAACACCAGATAAGGACATCTTCCCTGGCAGCGACAAGAGAGGAATCCTGAGAGGCCCCTCACAACTCGCATGGAGACTGGACTTTCCTGAGGCCACACAACAGGTCCCTGAGGTCTCCATCATAACTCGAGAGGAACCCCAAGTTTCCTGCCACAACTCGAGAAAAAACAGGAGATTCTCATTTCAACGCGAGATGAGGACCTTTTCCACTGTGGCATCTCGAGAGAAATCCCACCTTCCCTCTTGAGCCTCAAAAGGGACCTTCACACCCTTGAGGCAACTCAAGAAATTTTGCACAATACCCATATCCACTCTAGAGGAACACCGAGGGTCCCGCCACAACTCAAGAAGAGCTCCAGTTTTCCCTCCTCATCTCAAGATGAGGATCCAGTTCTGCCAGGAGCCAAAGTGAGGAATCCGACCCATGACAAGATCTTGTGGAGAGGCCTGATGGACAAGACGAGTCAGGTCTCAGGGTTTTCCGCTGGTATTTCCTGAGCATGTACCCCCCAAAATAGGAAACTGCCTGCCTTATTGTATTGTACTTTTCCACTCTTCAGAATCTCTCTGGAAAATGTTAATTCAAGGCTTCAGTATTCTGCATTTGAAAGGAGTGTTTCAGCTTAACCCCCTCTGATAATTCTCTAACTTGCCTAACACGTTCCCCCAGACTTTTACAGCTTGTGAATTGCTTACAGCCCCAAAACCGCGAGAGGCACAAAGCTAAAGCATCTTAAAATTATAGAGTCTTTTAGAGCTAAAAATCATATTGGTGACAGAACTTCACTGTTGACTCAATAATTGCTGCCAGGCCTCCATATTCTTTATCTTTTAGGCATCTGGGAAGATGTTAATCAATGTAAACGGGATATGGAAAAAGATATATAATAGTTTTGATGTTAGCAACACTAGACTTTTGAGTTAATTACTTTTCTTTTGTTATAAATCACTGTACTCCTTTTACTTGTTATAAATTGCTGTATCTTTGCTATGTAAGAACGTAACTTTATGTTTTCTAAGAGTGGCACCAGACTTTGGGAAGAACTACACATATAAATCTTCTGGTTGACAAACCCTTATCAGAAAAGGGCCATAAAATGTTAACTGGCCCTTTGGCCGAAATATGATGTAAATCACCTAAGACCTTGTATACAACTAGGTATGCAGAGAGAAAAGCCTGGTTTTAGTAAGAGCCTGGGCTTCTAACGTTGCATAATTTTGTATTACCCATTGATATCTATGTACAATCAAAAGTATAAAAGGCCTTCTGAACAATAGAGGATGGGCCAGTCATTGAAAGGAATGGTTTCCCCTGTGTCTCTTCTTTACTCTAATTTCCAGCTGAATTCCCATCTGGGGCATGGAACCTTACCATGTCTACTTACTTGTCCCAGCTTCTAAGACCCACATGAGAGGGAATCCAAGGCGGGGAACCCTCTGAAATTCAAGAGGATGTCAGTGACCTAAAGTAGATGGTGCAAACTTCTTGTCCTGAAGTTTTGTTAGTTCTCCATGTAAACCAAGTTATTCAGGCTTTTTTCTCCACTAAATTTTCCTACTGTATTATTATTTCCAAATTTTATACTTCTAAATAAATAAGTTTTTCCTTGCCTACACCGTTCACTCCTCGAATCACCTTGGATGCACCAGGGCTGGACCCACGCTCATTTCCCTGCTTCATCAGGAAAGGATTTCTGGAGTTCCTGTCACACCTCAAGAGAAAAGGGTCTCAACTAGACACCCGAAGGAACTCCAAGGGTCATGCCACCATTCCAAAAGACCCTGATGTCCAAATCCATTCCAGATACACTTGACTTCCCTGCACTCACTCGACGGTCAACTCGAGGATCAACTCAAAACACGATGGCAGGTTTGACAGCCCTGTGGCATCTTGAGATAAAGCTCTGATCCCTATGTCAACTCGACAGGAAGCCTGGCACTGCTTTGCCAGCTCTAGAGGACAGAAGACTTGCATGTCTGCAAATGAGACAAGGCCTGACTCCCCTGTGGAAACTCCAGAGGAACCTCAAGATCCATGTCAGCCCTGGAGAGATAGCCTGAAGTTCCAGCCTCAACTGCAGATGAAGACCTCGGCCCAGGCAGCAGAGGAATCCTGAGAGGCCCCTCGCAACACTCATGGAGACTGGACTTTCCTGAGGCCACACGAGCGGGTCCTTGAATTCCCCTTCGTAATGGGAGAGGAACCCCAAGTTTCCTGCCGCAACTCGAGGAAGACCAGGAGATTCTCTCCTCCACGTGAAATGAGGCCCTTTTCTGCAGCAGCTTCTCGAGAGAAATTCCATCATCCCTCTAGAGCCTTGAAAGGGTCCTTGCCACTCTTGAGGCCACTGAAGAACTTTCCCGACATAAACGTCTCCACTCGAGAGGAACACTGATAGTCGCGCCACAACTCAAGAAGAGCCCTGGGATTCCTTCCTCATCTCGAGATGAGGGTCCATTTCCCTGCTTCGTTGGGAAAGGAATCCCTGGGTCCCCATCGCACTTCAACAGGAGGCGGTCTCAACTTGACACTCGAGAGGAGCTCCAGCAGACCTGCACTATTCCAAAAGACCCCGATGTCCCAATCCACTCCAGATTCCCCTGCACTGACTCCCTTGCACTGACTCAACAGTCACCCCGAGGATCGACTCAAAACACGATGGGAGGTTTGACAGCCCTGTGACACCTCAAGGGAAAGCCACCGTTCCCTATGTCAACTCAAAGGAAGCCTGACACTGCTTTCTCAGCTTGAGAGGAGAGTGGACTTGATGTCTCCACACGAGACGAGGCCTGACTCCCCTATGGAAACTCCAGAGGAACCATGAGATCCATGTCACCAGTTGAGAGGAAACCTGAAGTTTTGGCCTCAACTCCAGATGAGGACCTCGGCCCCAGCAGCAACTGCAGAGGAATCCTGAGAGACCCCTCGCAACTTGCATTAAGACTGGACTTTCCTGAGGCCACATCAGAAGTTCCATGAGGTCCCCATCATAACTCGAAGGGAACCCCAAGTTTCCTGGTGCAACTCGAGAAAAAACAGGAGATTCTCCCCTCCACGTGAGATGAGACCCTTTTCCACTGCAGCATCTCGAGTGAAATCCCACTTTTCCTCTTGAGCCTCGAAAGGGTCCTTGACAGCCTTCAGACCACTCAAGAAATTCTCTGACATACTGTCTCCACTCGAGAGGAGCACCGAGGGTCCCTCCACAACTCAAGAACAGCCCCGAGATTCCCTCATCTCAAAATGAGGGTCCATTTCCCTGCTTTTTCTGGAAAGGATTCCCAGCATTCCCGTCGTACCTCAAGACGAGGCGGTCTGAACTTGACACTCAAGAGGAACTCCAGCGGTTGTGCCAACATTGCAAAATACCCCAATGTCCCAATCCACTCCAGATACACTTGACTCCCTGCACTGACTCAATGGTCACCCCAAGGATCGACTCCAAACACAATGGCAGTTGTGACAGCCCTGTGGCACCTCAAAAGAAAGTCACTGATCCCTATGTCAACTCGACAGGAAGACTGACACTGCTTTTCCAGCTCTAGAGGAGAGCGGACTTGCATGTTGCCACACAAGCCCAGGCCTGACTCCCCTGTGGAAACTCCAGAGGGACACTGAGATCCATATCAGCACTGGAGAGGAACACGGATGTTCTGGCCTCAGTTCCAGATGAGGACATCTGCCCCTGCAGTGACTGCAGAGGAATCCCGAGAGGCCCCTCACAACTTGCATGGAACCTAGACATTCCTGAGGACACACAAGCACATCCCTGAAGTCCCCATCATAACTGTAAGGAACTCCAAGTTTCCTGCTACAACTCGAAAAAAAAAAAGAAAAAAACCAGGAGATTCTCCCTTCAAAGTGTGATGAGGCCCTTTTCCGCTTTGGAGTCTGGAGAGAAATCCCACCTTCCCTCTTGAGCCTTGAAGGGATCCTTGACACATTTGGGGCCACTCAAGATGTTCCCCGACATACCCGTCTCCACTAGAGAGGAACACCGAGGGTCCAGCCACAACTCAAGAAGAGCCTCGGGTTTCCCTCCTCATCTAGAGACTGGGGTCCATTTCCCTGCTTCGTCGGGAAAGGAATCACAGCATTACCTGCGCTTCAAGAGGAGGTGGTCTCAACTTGACACTCAAGAGGAACTCCAGGGATCATGCCACCATTCCAAAAGACATCAATGTCCCAATCCACTCCAGATACACTTGACTCCCCTGCACTGTCTTGATGGTCAACCTGAGGATCGACTCCAAACACGATGGCAGTTGTGACAGCCTTGTGGCACCTCGAGAGAAAGCCACCATGGATCCTATGTCAACTCGACAGGAAGCTGGAAACTGCTTTTCCAACTCTAGAGGAGAGCGGACTTGCATGTCTCCACACGAGATGAGGCCTGACTCCCATGTGGAAACTCCAGAGGAATCCCAAGATCCTTGTCAGCACTGGAGAGGAACCCTGAGGTTCCAGCCTCAACTTCAGATGAGGACCTCGGTCCCGGCAGCGACTGCAGAGGAATCCCAAGAGGTCCCTCGCAACTCTCATGGAGATTGGACTTTCCTGAGGTCACACGAGCGGGTCCCTGTAGTCCCCATCTTAACTCGAGGGGAACCGCAAGTGTCCTGCCACAACTCGAGAAAAACCAGGAGATTCTCCCCTCTATGCGAGATGAGGCCCTTTTCCACTGTGGCATCTTGAGGGAAATTCCACCTTCCCTCTTTATCTGTGAAAGGGTCCTTGACATCCCTGAGCAACATCCCTGAGCAACTCAAGAAGTTCCCCGATATACCTGTCTCCACTCGAGAGGAACACCGGGGTCCCGCCAGAAGTCAGGAAGAGCCTCGAATTTCCCTCGTCATGTCGAGATGAGGGTCCATTTTCCTGCTTCGTTGGGAAAGGAATCCCGGCATTCCTGTCTCACCTCAAGAGGAGGTGGTCTCAACTTGACCCTCGAGA
The DNA here is from genome assembly GCA_006408695.1 of Aepyceros melampus. Classification (NCBI taxonomy): domain Eukaryota; kingdom Metazoa; phylum Chordata; class Mammalia; order Artiodactyla; family Bovidae; genus Aepyceros; species Aepyceros melampus. The sequence goes on from SJXQ01002880.1 coordinate 20,039, forward strand.
GGAACTTCAGGAGTCGTGCCACCACTCCAGAAGACCCCAATGTCCCAATCCACTCCAGATACACCTGACTCCCCTTCACTGACTCAACGGTCACCCCGAGGATCGACTCAAAATACCATGGCAAGTGTGATAGCCATGTGGCACCTCGACAGAAAGCCACCAATCCCTATGTCAGCTCAACAGGAAACCTGACACTGCTCTTCCAGCTCGAGAGGAGAGCGGACTTGCATGTCTCCACACGAGATGAGGCCTGACTCCCCTGTGGAATCTCCAGAGGAACTCCGAGATCCAAGTCAGCACTGGGGAGGAATCATGAGGTTCCCGCCTGAACTCCAGATGAGGACCTCGGCCCCCTCAGCAACTGCAGAGGAATCCCGAGAGGCCCCTCACAACTCGCATGGAAACTGGACTTTCCTGAGGCCACACGAGTGGGTCCCTGAGGTCCCCATCGTGACTCAAGAGTAACTCCAAGATTCTGGCCGCAACTCAAGCAAAACCAGGAGATTCTCCCCTCCACACGAGATGAGGCCCTTTTCCTCTGTGGCGTCTCGAGAGAAATCCCACCTTCACTCTTGAATCTAGAAAGGTTCATTGACACCCTTGAGGCCACTTAAGAAGCTCCCCAACATACCCGTCTCCACTCAAGAGGAACACCGAGGGTTCCACCACAACTCAAGCAGAGCCCCAGGTTTCCCTCCTCATCTCGAGATAAGGGTCCATTTTCCTGTTTCATCGAGAAAGGAATCCCGGCGTTCCCATCACACCTCAGGAAGAGCCGGTCTCAAATTGACACTCGAGAGGAACTTCAGGGGTCTTGCCTCAATTCCAAAAGACCCCAATGTCCAAATCTACTCCAGATACACCTGACTCTCCTGCACAGCTCGATGGTCAACCCGAGGATCGACTCAAAACACGATGGCAGGTGTGACAGCCCTGTGGCACCTGGAGAGAAAGCCACCAATCCCTATGTCAACTCGACATGAAGCATGATACTGCTTTTCAAGCTCGAGAGGAGAACGAACTTGCAAGTCTCCACATGAGATGAGGCCTGACTCCCCTGTGTAAACTCCAGAGAACCCCAAGATCCATGTCAGCACTGGAGAGGAATTCGAAGTTTCCGGTCTGAAATACAGATGAGGACCTCGGCCCCAGCAGCAACTGCAGAGGAATCCCAAGAGGCCCCTTGCAACGCACATGAAGACTGAACTTTCCTGAGGCCACAGGAGCGGGTCCCTGAGGTCCCCGTCCTACCCCGAGCAGAACCCCAAGTGTCTTGCCACAACTCAAGAACAATCAGGAGATTCTCCCCTCCACGCGAGATGAGGCCCTTTTCCATTGCAGCATCTCGAGAGAAATCCCACCTTCCTTCTTGAGCCTAGAAGGGGTCCTTGACACCCTTGTGGCCACTCAAGAAGTTTTCTGACATAAACGTCACCACTCGTGAGGAACAGCGAGGGTCTCCCACAACTCAAGAAGAGCCCGGGTTTCTCTCCTCATTTTGAGATGAGGGTCCATTTCTGTCCTTTGTCGGGAAAGGAATCCTGGTGTTCTCGTCGCACCTCAAGAGGAGGTGGTCTCAAGTTGGCACTCGAGAGAAACTCCAGGGGTCATGCCACCATTCCAAAAGACCCCAATGCCCCAATCCACTCCAGATACATCTGACTCCCCTGCACTGACTTGACGGTCTCCCTGAGGATCAACACAAAATACCATGGGACGTGTGATAGACATGTGGCACCTCGAAAGAAAGCCACTGATCCCTATATCAACTCGACAGGAAGACTGACACTGCTTTTCCAGCTCGAGAGGAGGGCGGACTTGCATGTCTGCATACGGGACGAGGCCTGACACCCTTTTGGAAACTCCAGAGGAACCCCGAGATCCATGTCAGCACTGGAGAGGACCCTGAGGTTCAGGGCTCAACACAGATGAGGACCTCGGCCCTGGCAGCGAATGCAGAGGAATCCAGAGAGACCCCTCACAACTCACATGGAGACTGGACTTTTCTGAGGCCACACGAGCGGGTCCCTGAGGTTCCCATCGTAACCCGAGAGTAACCCCGAGTTTCCAGCCACAACTCAAGAAAAACAAGGAGATTCTCCTCTCAACGCTAGATGAGGCCATTTTCCTCTGTAGCGTCTCGAGAGAAATCCAACCATCCCTCTTGAGCCAAGAAGGGGTTTTTGACACCCTTGAGGACACTAAAGAAGTTCCCCAACATACCCGTTTCCACTTGAGAGGAACACTGAAGTTTCCACCACAACTCAAGCAGAGCCACGGGTTTTCCTCCTCATCTCGAGATGAGGGTCCATTTCCCTGTTTCGTCAGGAAAGGAATCTCGACGTTCCTGTCACACCTCAACAGGAGGCGGTCTCAACTTGTCACTCCAGAGGAACTCCAATGGGTCGTGTCACCATTCCAAAAGACCCTGATGTTAAAATACACTCGAGAGACCCCTGACTCCCATCCACTGACTCGACAGACACACTGAGGATCGATTAAAAACATGATCCAAGTGTGACAGCCCTGTGGCACCTCGACAGAAAGCCATCGATCCCTATTTCAACATGACAGGAAGACTGACACTGCTTTTCCAGCTAAAGAGGAGAATGGACTTGCATGTCCCCACACGAGACGAGGCCTGATCCCCCTGTGGAAACTCCAGGAACCCTGAGATCCATGTCAGCACTGGGGAGGAAGCCTGAGGTTCTGGCCTCAACTCCAGATGAGGACCTCGGCCCCAGCAGCGACTGCAGAGGAATCCCAAGAGGCACCTCACAACTAGAATGGAGAGTGGACTTTCCTGAGGCCACACGAGTGGGTCCCTGAGTTCCCCATCATAACTCGAGAGGAACCCCAAGTTTCCCGCTGCAACTCAATAAAAACCAGGATACCTCCCTTCCACGCCAGATGAGGCCCTTTTCGCTTTGGAGTCTCAAGAGAAATCCAACCTTCCCTCTTGAGCCTGGAAAGGGTTCTTCACACCCTTGAGGCAACTCCAGAAGTTCCCTGACATACCCACCTCCACTCGAGAGGAACACCGAGGGTTCTGCCACAACTCAAGAAGAGCCCCGGGTTTCCCTCCTCACCTTGAGATGAGGGTCCATTGCCCTGCTTCATTGGGAAAGGAATCCTGGACTTTCCGTCGCACCTCAAAAGGAGGCAGTTTGATCTTGAAACTAGACAGAAACTCCAGGGTTCATGCCAAAATTCCAAAAGACCCTGATGTCCCAATCAACACCAGATACACCTGAATCCCCTGCACTGACTTGACAGTCATCCCAAGAATCGACTCCATACAAGATGGTAGATGTGACAGACCTGTGGCACCTCGAAAAAAAGCCACCAATCCCTATGTCAATTCGACAGGAAGCCTGATACTGCTTTTCCAACTCGAGAGGAGAGTGGACCTGCATGTTTCCACATGAGACGAGGCCTGACTCCCCTGTGGAAATTCCAGAGGACCCCCGAGATCCATGTCAGAACTGGAGAGGAAACCTGACGTTCTAGCCTGAACTCCAGATGAGGACCTCAGCTCCGGCAGTGACTGCAGAGGAATCCCGAGAGGCCCCTGGCAACTCGCATGGAAGCTCGACTTTCCAGAAGCAACATGATCAGGTCCCTGAGGTCCCCGTCGTAACTCAAGAGGAACCCCAAGTGTCCTGCTGCAACTCGAGAAAAACAAGAAGATTCTCCTGTCCACACGAGCTGAGGCACTTTTCTGCTGTGATGTCTCGAGAGAAATCTCACTTTTCCTCTTGAGCCTGGAAAGGGTTCTTCACACCCTTAAGGCAACTCAAGAAGTTCCCCAACATACCCTCATCCATGCGAGAGGAACACTGAGGGTCCTGCCACAACTCAAGAAGAGCCACGGGTTTCCCTCCTCATCTCGAGATGAGGGTCCATATACCTGCTGCATCAGGAAAGGTATCCCAGTATTCCCGTTCACCTCAACATAAGGTGGTCTTGAGAGGAACTGGAGGAGTCGTGCCATCACTCCAAAATATCCCAATGTCCCAATCCACTCCAGATACACCTGACTCTCCTGAACTGACTCTATGGTCACCTTGAGGATCGAATCCAGACGATGGGAGGTGTCACAGCCCTGTGTCACCTCTAGAGAAAGTCACCGATCCCTATGTCCACTCGACAGGAACACTGATACTGCTTTTCCATTTCGAGAGGAGAGTGGACTTACATGTCTCCACACGAGATGAGGCCTGACTCCCCTGTGGAAACTCCAGAGGAACTCCGAGATACATGTCAGCACAGAGAAAAAACCTGAGGTTCTGGCCTGAACTCCAGATGAGGATCTTGGCCCCGACAGTGACTGCAGAGGAATCTCGAGAGGTTCCTCACAACTTGCATGGAAACTGGACTTTTCTGAGGCCACATGAGCGGTTCCCTGAGGTCTCCATCGTAACTCGAGAGGAACCCCAAGTGTCCTGCTGCAACTCAAGAAAAACCAGGAGATTCTCCCATCCACGCCAGATGAGGCCCTTTTCTGCTGAGGAGTCTTGAGAGAAACCCCACCTTCCCTTTGAGGCTCGAAAGAGTCTTTGAAAACCTTGAGGCAATTCAAGAAGTTCCCTGACAGATACGTCTGCACTCGAGAGGAACACCAAGGATCCCGCCACAACTCAGGAAGAGCCCCGGGTTTTCCTCCTTATCTTGAGATGAGGGCCTATTTCCCTGTTTCATCGGGAAAGGAATCCCAACATTCCCGTCGCTCCTCAAGTGGAGGCGGTCTCAACTTGACCCTTGAGAGGAACTGCAGGTGTTGTGCCATCATTCCAAAAGACCCCGATGTTGCAATCCAATCCAGATACACCTGACTCCCCTGCACTGACTCGATGGTCACCCTGAAGACCGACTCCAAACACGGTGGCAGGTGTGACAGCCCAGTGACACCTCGAGAGAAAGGAACCACGGATCCCTATGTCAACTTGACAGGAAGACTGACACTGCTTTCCAGCTCGAGAGGAGAGCAGACTTGCATGTCTCCACACGAGATGAGGACTGACTTCCCTGTAGAAACTCCTGAGGAACCCCGAGATCCATGTCAGCACTGGAGAGGAAACGTGAGGTTCCGGCCTGAACTCCAGATGAGGACCTCAGCCCCGGCAGGGACTGCTGAGGAATCCAGAGAGATCTCTCGCAACTTGCATGGAAACTGGGCTTGCCTGAGGCCACAAGAGCGGGTTCATGAGGTCCTTTCGTAACTCGAGAGGAACCTCAACTGTCCCGCCGCAACTCGAGATAAACCAGGAGATTCTCCCCCTCCACACGAGATGAGGCCCTTTTCTGATGTGGCATCTCGAGAGAAATCCCACCTTCACTCTTGATCCTCGAAAGGGTCCTTGAAAACCTTGAGGCAACTCAAGAAGTTCCCTGACATATCCATCCACACTCAAGAGGAACATGTAGGGTCCCTCCACAACTGAAGAAGAGCCCCGGGTTTCCCTCCTCATCTCGAGCTGAGGGTCCATTTTCCTGCCTCGTCAGGAAAGGAATCCCAGCATTCCCTTCGCTCCTCAAGAGAAGGAAGTCTCAACTTGACCATTGACAAGAACTGCAGGGGTCATGCCATCATTCCAAAAGATCCTGATGTCCCAATTCACTCCAGATACACCTGACTCCCCTGCACTGACTCGACAGTCACCCCGAGGATCGACTCCAAACAGGATGGCAGATGTGACAGCCCTGTGGCTCCTCAAGAGAAAGCCACCACAGATCCCTATGTCAACTTGACAGGAAGCCCGACACTGCTTTTCCAGCTTGAGAGGAGAGCGGACTTGCATGTCTCCACATGAGACGAGGACTGACTCCCCTGTGGAAACTCCAGAAGAACCCCAAGTTCCATGTCAGCACTGCAGAGGAAACCTGCGGTTCTGGCCTGAAATCCCAGCCCCAACAGCACCAGCAGAGGAATCCCGAGTGGCTCCTTGCAACTCGCATTGAAACTGGACTTTGCAGAGGCCACAAGAGCAGTTCCTGAGGTTCCCATCATAACTCGAGAGGAACCCCAAGTGTTCTGAAGCAACTCGAGAAAAACCAGGAGATTCTCCCCTCCACTAGAGCTGAGGCGCTTTTCTGCTTTGGTGTCTTGAGAGAAATCTCACTTTCCCTCTTGAGCCTGGAAAGGGTTCTTCACGACCTTGAGGCAACTCAAGAAGTTCCCCAATATACCTGCCTCCACTCAGGAGGAATACCGAGGGTCCCGCTAGAACTCAAGAAGAGCCCCGGGTTTCCCTCCTCATCTTGAGATGAGGGTCCATTTCCCTGCTGCTTTGGGAAAGGTATCCCGGCATTCCCATCACACCTCAAGAGGAGGTGGTCTCAACTTGACACTCGAGAGGAACTCCAGGGGTCCTGCCATCATTCCAAAACACCCCGATGTCCCAATCCACTCCAGATACACCTGACTCCCCTGCACGGACTCGATGGTCACCTCGAGGATCGAATCCAAACACGATGAGAGGTTTCACAGCCCTGTGTCACCTCGAAAGAAAGCCACTGATTCCTATGTCCACTCGACAGGAAACTTGATACTGCTTTTCCATGTTGAGAAGAGAGTGGACTTGCACGTCTCCACAAAAGATGAGGCCTGACTCCCCTGTGGAAAGGCCAGAGGAATTCTGAGATCCATGCCAGCACTGGAGAGGAATCCTGAGGTTCCAGCCTCAACTCCAGATGAGGATCTCGGCCACAACAGCGACTACAGAAGAATCTCGAGAGGCCCCTCGCAACTCGCATGGAAACTGGACTTTCCTGAGGCCACATGAGCAGGTGTCTGAGGTCTCCATCCTAACTCGAGAGGAACCCCAAGTGTCCTGCTACAACTCGAGAAAAACCAGGAGATTCTCCCTTCCACGCCAGATGAGGCCTTTTTCTGCTGAGGAGTCTCGAGAGAAATCCCACCTTCCCTTTGAGCCTCGAAAGTGAACTTGACGCCCTTGAGGCAATTCAAGAAGTTCGTCGACATGCCCATCACCACTCGAGAGGAATACCGAGGTCCTGCCACAACTCAAGAAGAGCACCGAGTTTCCCTCCTCATCTTGAGATGAGCATCCATTTCCCTGCTTCGTTACGAAAGGAATCCCGGTGTTTCCATCGCACCTCAAGAGTCAATCTCAACTTGACACCCGAGAGGAACTCCAGGGGTCGTGTCACCATTGCAAAAGACCCCAATGTCCCAATCCATGCAAGATACCCCTGACTCCCTTGCACAGACTCGATGGTCACCCCGTGGATTCACTCAAAACACGATGGCAGCTGTGACAGCCCTGTGGTACCTCGAGAGAAAGCCACCAATCCCTATGTCAACTTGAGAGGAAGCCTGACACAGCTTTACAAGATTGAGAGGAGAGTGGAACTACATGTCTCCACACAAGACAAGGCCTGACTCCTCTGAGAAGACTCCAGAGGCACCCCGAGATCCATGTCAGCATTGGAGAGGAAACTTGAGGTTCCGCTCTCAACTCCAGATGAAGACCTCGGCACAGGCAGCAACTAAAGAGGAATTACATGCAGCCCCTCACAACTTGCATGGAGAGTGGACTTTCCTGAGCCACAAGAGCGGGTCTCTGAAGTCCCCATTGTAACTCGAGAGGAACCCGAAGTTTCCTGCCGCCACTCGAGAAAAACCAGGAAATTCTCCCCTCAACGCGAGAGGAGGCCTTTCTCTGCTGAAGCATCTCAAGAGAAATCCCACCTTCCCTCTTGAGCCTAGAAGGGGTCCTTGACAACCTTGAGGCAACTCAAGAAGTTCCTAGACATACCCGTCTCCATTCCAGAGGAACACCAAGGGTCCCGCCAGAAGTCAAGAAGAGCCCTGGGTTTCCTTCCTCATCTCGAAATGAGGGTCCATTTCCCTGACTCATCGGGAAAGGAAGCCCGGTGTTTGAGTCGCACCTCCAAAGGAGGCGGTCTCAAATTGACCCTCGAGAGGAACTCCTGGGGTCGTGTCACCATTCCAAAAGACCCTGATGTCCCAATCCACTCCAGATACACCTGACTCTCCTGCACTGACTCACGGTCACCCTGAGGATAGACTCCAAACACGATGGAAGATGTAACAGCCCTGAAGCACCTCGAGAGAAAGCCACTGATCCCTATGTCAACTCGACAGGAAGCATGATACTGATTTTCCAGATCGAGAGGAGAGCTGACTTGCTTGTCTCCACACGAGATGAGGCTTGACTCAGCTGTGGAAACTCGAGAGGAACCCTGAGATCCATGTCAGCACTGGAGAGGAACCCTGAGGTTCAGAGCTCCACTCAAATGAGGACCTTGGCCCTGGCAGTGACTGCAGAGAAATCCCGAGAGGACCCTCGCAACTCGCATGGAGACTGGACTTTCCTGAGGCCACATGAGTGGGTCCCTGATGTCCCTGTTGTAACTCAAGAGGAAGCCCAACTTTCCTGCCACAACTCGAGAAAAACCAGGAGATTCTCCCCTCAACAGGAGATGAGACCCTTTCCACTGCAGCATCTCGAGAGAAATCCGAACTTCATTTTTGAGTCTAGAAGGGGTCCTTGACACCCTTTAGGCCACTTAAGAAGTTCCCTGACATACACATGTCCACTCAAGAGGAACACCGAGGGTCCCACCAGAACTCAAGAAGAGCCCCGGGTTTCCTTCCTCATCTCCAGATGAGGGTCTGTTTCCCTGCCTCATCGGGAAAGGAATCCCAGTGTTCACGTCACACCTCAAGAGGAGGCGGACTCAAATTGACACTCGAGAGGAACTGCAGGGGTCGTGCCACCATTCCAAAGGACCTCAATGTCTCAATTCACTCCAGATACCCCTGACTCCCCTGCAGACTCGACGGTAACCCCGAGGATTGAATCAAAACATGATGGCAGGTGTGACAGCCCTGTGGCACCTAGAGAGAAAGCCACTGATCCCTATGTCAACATGACAGGAAGCCTGACACAGCATTTCCTGCTCAAGCAGAGAGCAGACTTGCATGTCTGCACATGAGACAAGGCCTGTCTCCCCTGTGGAAACTCCAGAGGAACCCCGAGATCCATGTTAGCACTGGAGAGGACCCCGAGTTTCTGGCCTCAACTCCATATGAGGACTTCAGCCCCATCAGTGAATGCAGCTGCATTCCAAGAGGTGCATCACAACTCGCCTTGAGATCGTACTTTCCTGAGGCCACATGAGCGGGTCCCTGAGGTCTCCATCGTAAATTGTGATGAACCCCATGTGTCCTGCTGCAACTCGAGAAAAACCAGGAGATTCTCCCATCCACGCCAGATGAGGCCCTTTTCTGCTATAGAGTCTTGAGAGAAAACCAACCTTCCCTTTGAGCATCAAAAGGGACCTTGACACCCTTGTGGCAACTCAAGAAGTTCCCTGACATACCCATCTCCACTTGATAGGAATACCGAAGGTCCTGCCACAACTCAAGAAGAGCACCGGGTTTCCCTCCTCATCTCGAGATGAGGGTCCATTGCACTGTTTCATCGGGAAAGCAATCCTGGTGTTTCCATCACACCTCAAGAGGAGGCGATCTCAACTTGACTGTCAAGAGGAACTGCAGGTGTCATGCCACCATTCCAAAAGACCCTGATGACCCAATCCATGCCAGATACACCTGACTCTCCTGCATTGACTCAACTGTCACCCCGAGGATCTACTCTAAACATGATGGAAGATGTGACAGCCCTGTGGCACCTTGAGAGAAAGCCACCAATCCCTATGTCAACATGACAGGAAGCCTTATACTGATTTTCCAGCTTGAGAGGAGAGCAAACTTACATGCCTCCACATGAGACGAGGCCTGACGCCCCTGTGGATACTCCAGAGGAGCCCCGAGATCCATGTCAGCACTGGAAAGGAATCCTGAGGTTCCAGCCTGAATTCCAGATGAGGACCTCTGCCCTGGCAGCGACTGCAGAGGAATCCTGAGAGGCACCTTGCAACTCGCATGGAAGCTGGACTTGCCTGAGGCCACAAGAGCAGGATCCTGAGGTCCCCATCGTAACTCGAGAGGAACCCCAACTGTTCTGCCGCAACTCCAGAAAAACCATGAGATTCTCCCCTCCACATGAGATGAGGCCCTTTTGTGTGCAGCGTCTCAAGAGAAATCCCACCTTCACTCTTGATCCTCGAAAGGGTCCTTGAAAACCTTGAGATAACTCAAGAAGTTCCCTGACGTATCCTTCTGCATTCGAGAGGAATACCGAGGGTGCTGCCAGAACTCAAGAAGAGCACTGGGTTTCCCTCCTCATCTCGAGATGAGGGTCTATTGCCCTGTTTAGTCGGGAAAGGAATTCCAGCATTCCCGTCGTTCCTCAAGAGGAGGCGATCTCAACTTGACACTCGAGAGGAACTCCAGGGGTCGTGCCACCATTCCAAAAGACCCCAATGTCCCAATCCACGCAAGATACCCCTGACTCCCCTGCACAGACTTGAAGGTCACCCCGAGGATTGACTCCAAACACGATGGCAGGTGTGACAGTCCTGTGGCACCTGGAGAGAAAGCCACTGATTCCTATATCAACATGACAGGAAGCCTGACACAGCTTTTCCAGCTCGAGCGGAGAGCCAACTTGCATGTCTGCACATGAGACGAGGCCTGTCTCCCCTTTGGAAACTCCAGAGAAACCCCGAGATCCATGTCAACACTGCAGAGGACCCCTGAGCTTCCGGCCTCAACTTGACATGAGGACCTCATCCTCATCAGCGAATGTAGTAGCATTCCAAGAGGCCCATCGCAACTCGCCTTGAGATCATACTTTCCTGAGGCCACATGAGTGGGTCCCTGAGGTCTCTGTCGCAACTCGAGAGGAACCCCATGTGTCCTGCTGCAACTCGAGAAAAACCAGGAGATTTTCCCATCCACGTCAGAAGAGGCCCGTTTCTGCTGCAGAGTCTGGAGAGAAATCCCACCTTCCCTTTGAGCCTCGAAAGGGACCTTGACACCCTTTTGGCAACTCAAGTAGTTCCCCAACATTCCCATCACCACTTGAGAGGAATACCAAGGGTCCTATCACAACTCATGAAGAGCAACGGGTTTCCCTCCTCATCTTGAGATGAGGGTCCATTTCCCTGTTTCATCGGGAAAGGAATCCCGGCATTCCCATCACTCTCAAGAGGAGGCAGTCTCAACTTGACACTCGAGAGGAACTGCAGGGGTCTTGCCATCATTTCAAAAGACCCTGATGTCCGAATCCACTCCAGATATACCTGACTCCCCTGCACTGAATCAACGGTCACCATGAGGATCGATCCCAAACACGATGGCAGGTGTGACAGCCCAGTGGCACCTCGAGAGAAAGGCACCACGGGTCCCTATGTCAACTCAACAGGAAGACTGACACTGCTTTTCCATCTCGAGAGGAGAGCGGACTTGCATGTCTCCACTGGAGATGAGGACTGACTCCCCTGTGGAAACTCCAGAGGAACCCCGAGATCCATGTCAGTACTAGAGAGGAAATGTGAGGTTCCGGTCTGAAATACAGATGAGGACCTCAGCCCCGGCAGTGATTGCAGAGGAATTCCGAGAGGCCCCTTGCAACTCGCATGGAAAATGGACTTTCCAGAGGCCACACGAGTGGGTTCCTGAGGTCCCTGTCATAACTCGAGAGGAACAACAAGTGTCCTGCTGCAACTTGAGCAAACCCAGGAGATTCTACCCTCCAAGCGAGCTGAGGCACTTTTCTGCTGTGGAGTCTCGAGAGAACTCTCACCTTCCCTCTTGAGCCTGGAAAGGGTTCTTCACACCCTTGAGGCAACTCAAGAAGTTCCCTGATACCCGCCTCCACTCGAGAGAAACACCCAGGGTCCCGCCACAACTCAAGAAGAGCTGCGGATTTCCCTCCTCATCTCGAGATGAGGGTTCATTTCCCTGCTGCTTTGGGATAGGTGTCCCAGCATTCCCGTTGCACCTCAAGAGGAGGCGGTCTCAACTCGACCTTCGAGAGGAAATGCAGGGTCATGCCACCTCGAGAGAAAGCCACAACGAATCCCTATGTCAACTCGACAGGAAGCCTGACACAGCTTTTCAAGATCGAGAGGAGAGCGGAACTGCATGTCTCCACAAAAGATGAGGCCTGACTCCCCTCAGGAGACTCCAGAGGCAACTTGAGATCTACGTCAGCACTGGAGAGAAACTTGAGGTTCTGCTCTCAAATCCAGATGAAGACCTCAGCGCAGGCAGCCACTGAAGAGGATTTATAAGAGGCCCCTGGCAACTCGCATGGAGAGTGGACTTTCCTGAGGCCACAAGAGTGGGTCCCTGAAGTCCCTGTCGTAACTCGAGAGGAACCCGATGTTTCCTGCCACAACTCGAGATAAACCAGGAGATTCTCCCCTCAACACGAGAGGAGGCCTTTTTCCACTACAGCATCTCGAGAGAAATCCCACCTTCCCTCTTGAGCCTAGAAGGGGTCCTTGACACCCTTGAGGCAACTCAAGATGTTCCTAGACATACCCGTCTCCACTCGAGAGGAGTACCGAAGGTCGCGCCACAACTCAAGAAGAGCACCGTGTATCCTTCCTCATCTCGAGATAAGAGTCCATTTCCCTGCTTTGTTAGGAAAGGAACTCCGGCGTTTCCATTGCACCTCAAGAGGAAGCGATCTCAACTTTACACTCAAAAGGAACTCTAGGGGTCATGTCACCATTCCAAAAGACCCCAATTACCCAATTCACGCCAGATACACCTGACTCCCCTGCACTGACTCGACGGTCACCTGAGGATCGACTCCAAACACAATGGAAGGTTTGACAGCCATCTGGCACCTCGAGAGAAAGCCACTAATCACTATGTCAACTCGTCAGGAAGCCTGATACTGATTTTTTCAGATCGAGAGGAGAGCAGACTTGCATGCCTCCACATGAGACGAGGCCTGACTCCCCTGTGGAAACTCCAGAGGACCCTGAGATCCATGTCAGCACTGGAGAGGAACCCTGAGGTTCAGGGCTCAACTCACATGAGGACCTCAGCCCCAGCAGCGACTGCAGAGAAATCCCAAGAGGACCCACTCAACTCAAATGGAAACTGGACTTTCTTGAGGCCACACCAGCGGGTCCCTGATGTCCCTGTCATAACTGGAGAGGAAACCCAGTTTTCCTGCCGCAACTCAAGAAAAACCAGGAGATTCTCCTCTCCATGGGAGATGAGGCCCTTTCTGCCACAGCGTCTCAAGAGAAATCCGACCTTCATTCTTGAGTCTAGAAGGGGTCCTTGAGACCCTTTAGGCCACTCAAGAATTTCCCTGACATACACATCTCCACTCGAGAGGAACACTGAGGGTTCTGCCACAACTCAAAAAGAGCCCCGGGTTTCTTTCCTCATCTCGAGATGAGGGTCCATTTCCCTGCCTCCTCGGGAAAGAAATCCCGGTGTTTCCACTGCACCTCAATAGGAGGCACTCTCATCTTGACCCTCGAGAGGAACTGCAGGGGTCGTGCTACCATTTTAAAAGACCCCAATGTCCCAATCCACTCCAGACACCCCTGACTTCCCTGAACTGACTCGACGGTCAACCCGAGGATTGACTCAAAACACGATGGCAGGTGTGACAGCCCTGTGGCACCTGGAGAGAAAGCCACCAATCCCTATGTCAGCATGACAGGAAGCCTGACACAGCTTTTCCAGCTCGAGCGGAGAGCCAACTTGCAAGTCTGTGCAGGAGACGAAGCCTGTCTTCCATTTGGAAACTCCAGAGGAACCCTGACATCCATGACAGCACTGGAGAGGACCCCTGAGTTTCTGGCCTCAACTCCAGATGAGCATCTCAGCCCTGTCAGCGAATGCAGTGGCATTTCAAGAGGCCCATCGCAACTCGCCTTGAGATCACACTTTCCTGAGGCCACATGAGCGCATCCCTGAGATCTCCATCGTAACTCGAGAGGAACCCCAACTGTCCTACCGCAACTCGAGAAAAACCAGGAGATTCTCCCATCCACATCAGAAAAGGCCCTTTTCTGCTGCGGAGTCTGGAGAGAAATCCCACCTTCCCTTTGAGCCTCGAAAGGGACATTGACACCTTTGTGGCAACTCAAGAAGTTCCCTGACATACCCTTCTCGACTCGAAAGGAATACCTAGGGTCCCCCCACAACTCATGAAGAGCATTGGGTTTCCCTCCTCATCTTGAAATGAGGGTCCATTTCCCTGCTTTGTCAGGGAAGGAATCCCAGCGTTTCTGCGCAACTCAAGAGGAGGCGATCTCAACTTGACACTCGAGAGGAACTCCAGATATCGTGCCACCATTCCAAAAGACCCCGATGACCCAATCCACGCCAGATACACCTGACTGTCTTGCATTGACTCGACAGTCACCCCGAGGATCGACTCCAAACACGACGGAATGTGTGACAGCCGTGTGGCACCATGAGAGAAAGCCACCAATCCCTATGTCAACTCGACTGGAAGCCTTATACTGATTTTCCAGCTCGAGAGGAGAGTGGACTTGCATGCCTCCACATGAGGCGAGGCCTGACTCCCCTGTGGAAACTCCAGAGGAACCCCGAGATCCATGTCAGCACTGAGGAGGAATCCTGAGGTTCTGGACTGAATTCCAGATGAGGACCTCTGCCCAGGCAGTGACTGCAGAGGAACCCCGTGAGGCACCTCGCAACTCACCTGGAAACTGGACTTGCCTGAGTCCACAAGAGTGGGTTCATGAGGTTCCCATCGTAACTCGAGAGGAATCCCAACTGTCCTGCCACAACTCGAGATAAACCAGGAGATTCTCCCCTCCACGTGAGATGAGGCCCTTTTCTGATGCAGCATCTTGAGAGAAATCCCACCTTCACTCTTGATCCTCGAAAGGGTCCTTGAAAACCTTGAGGCAACTCAAGAAGTTCCCTGACATATCCTTCTGCACTCAAGAGGAATACCGAGGGCGCCTCTACAACTCAAGAAGAGCCCCGGGTTTCCCTCCTCATCTCGAGATGAGGGCGCATTGCCCTGTTTCATCAGGAAAGGAATCCCGGCATTCCCGTCACTCCTCAAGAGGAGGCAGTCTCAACTTGACCTTCGAGAAGAACTGCAGGTGTCGTGCCATCATTCCAAAAGACTTTGATATCCCAGTCCACTCCAGATATACCTGATTCCCCTGCACTGACTTGACGGTCACCCCGAGGATGGACACAAAATACTATGACAAGTGTGATAGCCATGTGGCACCTGGAAAGAAAGCCACTGACCCCTATATCAACTCGACAGAAGCCGGACACTGCTTTTCCAGCTCGAGAGGAGAGCGGACTTACATGTCTCCACACGAGACGAGGCTTGACTCCCCTGTGGAAACTCCAGAGGAAACCCGAGATCCATGTCAGCACTGGAGAGGAACCCTGAGGTTCAGGGCTCAACTCAGATGTGGACCTCTGTCCCGGCAGCGACGGGAGAGAAATCCCGTGAGGACACTCACAACTCGAATGGAGACTGGACTTTCCTGAGGCCACCTCAGTGGGTCCGTGATGTCCCTGTCATAACTCGAGAGGAACCCCAGTTTTCCTGCTGCAACTCAAGAAAAACCAGGAGATTCTCCCCTCCAAGCGAGATGAGGCCCTTTTCCGTGGCAGCGTCTCTAGAAAAACCCTACCTTCATTCTTGAGACTAGAAGGGGTCCTTGAGACCCTTTAGGCCACTCAAGAAGTTCCCTGACATACAAGTCTCCCCTCCAGAGGAACACCATGGGTCCCACCCCAACTCAAGAAGAGCCCCAGGTTTCTTTCCTCATCTTGAGATGAGGGTCCCTTTCCCTGCCTTGTCAGGAAAGGAATCCCGGCATTCCTGTCGCACCTCAAGAGGAGGCGGTCTCAAATTGACCCTCGAGAGGAACTGCAGGGGTCGTGCCACTATTCCAAAAGACCCCAATGTCCCAATCCACTCCAGACACCCCTGTCTCTCCTGCACTGACTCAACGTTCACCCCGAGGATTGACTCAAAATATGATGGCAGGTGTGACAGCCCTGTGGCACCTGGAGAGAAAGCCACCAATCCCTATGTCAGCATGACAGGAAGCCTGGCACAGCTTTTCCAGCTCGAAAGGAGAGCAGACTTGCATGTCTGCACACGAGACGAGACCTGTCTCCCCTGTGGAAACTCCAGAGGAACCCCGACATCCATGTCAGCACTGCAGAGGACTGCTGAGTTTCCAACCTCAACTCCAGATGAGGACCTTGGCCCCAGCAGTGACTGTAGAGGAATCTCAAGATACCCCTCAAAACTAGCATGGAAACTAGCTTTCCTGAGGCCACACGAGTGAGTCCCTGAGGTCCCCGTTGTAACTCAACAAGAACCCCAAGTGTCCAGCTGGAACTTGAAAAAAACCATGAGATACTCCCCTCCACGTGAGATGAGGCCCTTTTCTGCTGCGACGTCACCAGAGAAATCTCACCTTCCCTCTTGAGCCTTGAAAAGGAACTTTACACCCTTGAGCCAACTCAGGAAGTTCCCTGACACACCCGTCTCTACTTGAGAAGAACAGCAAAGGACCCGCCACAACTCAAGAGGTGCCCCCTTTGTCCCCTCCTCAGCTCAACATGAGGGTTCCTTTCCCTGCTTCATTGGGAAAGGATTCCTGGCATTCCCATCACATCTCAAAAGGAGGCGATCTCAACAGGAAAGTCCAACAGAACTCCAGGGGTCGTGCCACCATTGCAAAAGACCCCAAGAAGTCTCAGTCCATTCCAGATGAATCTGATTTTCCTGCACTGCGTTGGCTGTCACGCCGAGTATCACCTCACATCACGGTGGCATGTGAGACAGACCTGTGGCACCTCGAGGGAAAGATTCCTGTGTGACATTGATGGGAATCCTGACACTGCTGCTACAGCTCGGGAGGAAAGCAGACGTGGATGTCTCAACCCGAGACAAGGCCTGAGTACCCTGTGGAGATTCCAGAGGGACCCCAAGATCCATGCCAGCACTTTCAAGGAAACCTCAGGTTCTGGCCTCAGCTCCAGACGAGGACTTTGGACCCAGCACTGACTGGAGAGGAATCCCGAGAGGACCCTCGCACCTTGCATAAAGACTGTCCATTCCTGAGGCCTCACAACTGGGTCCCTGAGGTCCCCGTCGTAAATCGAGAAAGACCTGCCCCAACTCGAGAAAAGCCATGAGATTTTACCCTCCACGAGAGGTGAGACCATTTACTGCATTGGCGATTCAAAGGAAATCACACCTTCCCTCTTGGACTTCGAAAGGTTCCTTTGCACTGGTGCTGCGACTCAAGAAGTTCCCTGACACACACGTCTCCACTCAAAGGAACACCGAGGGATCCGCCACAACTCAAGAGCATCCCTGTTGACCTCTCCTTAGCTCAAGATGAAGATTCCTTTCCCTGCTTCATTGGTAAAGGATTCCCGTCGTTCCCATCGCATCTCAGAAGGAGGTGCTCTCAACAGGAAAGTCGAGAGGAACTCCAGGGGTCATGCCAACATTCCCAGAGACCTCCAGAAGACTCATTCGACTCCAGATGAACCTGATTTCCCTGCACTGCCTCAACTGTCACCCCGAGGATCAAATCACACCATGGTGGCATGCGTGACAGCCCTGTGGCACCACAAGGGTAAGCCACAGATCCCTGGGTTAACTTGATGGGAAGCCTGACAGTGCTGCTACAGCTCAGGAAGAAAGTGGACTTTCATGTCTCCACTCGATACGAGGCCTGACTCCCCTGTGGACACTACAGAGGTACCCAAAACCCATGTTAGCACTTAAGAGGAAACCTCAGGTTCTGGCCTCAGCTCCAGATGAGGACTTAGGACCCGGCACCGATTGGAGAGGAACCCCAAGAGGCTCCTCGCAATTCGCATGGAGACTGGCCTTTTCTGAGGCCACACGAGCGGGTCCCTGAAGTCCCGATGGTAACTCGAGAGGGACCTGCCTCACTTCGAGGAACACCAGGAGATTCTCCCTTCCAGGCAAGATGAGGCCTTTTTCCACTGGCATTTCGAGGGAAATCCCACCTTACCTCTTGGACCTCAAAAGGGTCCTTCACTATCTTGCTGGGACTCAAGAAGTTCCCCGACACACGGGTCTCCAATCGAGAGGAACAGCGAGGGTCCTGCCACAACTCAAGAGGAGCCCCATTGTCCCCTCCTCAGCTCGAGATGTGGGTTCCTTTCCCTGCTTCGTCGGGAAAGCATTCCGGTCATTCCCCTCACATCTCAGGAGGAGGTGCTCTCAACAGGAAAGTCGGAAGGAACTCTAGGAGTCGTTCCACCATTCTAAAAGACCCCCAGAATTCTCCGTCCACTCCAGATGAACCTGATTTCCCTGCACGCCTCTAATTTCACCAGAAGGATCAACTCACCCCATTGTGGCATGTGTGGCAGCCCAGTGGCATCTCAAAGGAAAACCACAGATCCCTGTGTCAACTCGATGGGATGCCTGACAGTGCTTCTAAAGCTCAGGAGGAAAGCAGACGTGCATGTCTCCACTCGAAACAAGGCCTGACTTCCCTGGGGACACTCCAGAGGGACCCAAGACCCATGTCAGCACTTTCGAGGAAGCCTCTGGTCCCGGCCTCAGCTACAGACGAGGACTAAGGACCCGCCACCAACTGGAGAGGAATCCCGATAGGCCCCTCGCAATTCTCATGGAAATTTTTCTTTCCTGAGGCAACACGAGCGGGTCCCTAAGGTCCCCATCTTATCTCGAGGGGGACCTGCTGCAAAATTAGAAAAACCAGGAGTTTCTTCCTTCCAGGCAAGATGAGGCCCTTTTCCCTTGCGTCATTTCAAGGGAAATCACACCTTCACTCTTCGACCTTGGAAGGATCCTTCACTTCCGTCTTGCAACTCAAGAAGTTCCCTGACACTTGCGTCTCCCCTCGAGTGGAACACCAAGGTTCCTGCCACAACTCAAGAGGAGCCCAGTTGTTTCCTCCTCTGGTTGAGATGAGGGTTCCTTTCCCTTTGTCATCGAGAAAGGATTCCCGGAGTTCCTGTTGCATCTTAAGGGGAGGTGCTCTCAACTGGAAAGTCTAGAGAAACTCCAGGGGTCATGCACACCATTCCAAAAGACCCCAGAAGTCTCAGTCCCCTCCAGATGAACCTGATTTTCCAGCAGTGTCTCTACTGTCACCCCGAGGATAGACTCACAGCATGGTGGCATGTGTGTCAGCCCTGTGGAATCTCGAGGGAAAGCCATATCCCTGTGTCAACTCAACGAGTAGCCTGACAGTGCTGCAACAGCTCAGGAGGAAGGCAGATGTGCATGTCTCCACATGAGATGAGGCCTGTCTCCCCTGTGGACACTCCAGAGGGACCCAGGAACCATGTGAGCACTTTCGAGGAAACCTCGGTTCCGGCCTCAGCTCCAGACAAAGACACAGGACGCAACACCGACTTGAGAGGAATCTGAGAGTCCCATCGCAATTGGCATGGAGACTGGCATTTCCTGAGGCCACACGAACGGGTCCCTAAAGTCCCCATCATAGCTCCAGAGGGACCTGCCACAACTCGAGAAAAACCAGGAGATTCTCCCTTCAAGGCGAGATGAGGCCCTTTTCCACTATGGCATTTCTAGGGAAATCACACCTTTCATGTTGGACCTTGAAAGGGTCCTTCACTCCCCGGCTGTGACTCAAGAAGTTCCCTGACACATGCATCTCCACTCGAGAGGATCACCGAGGGTCCCGCCACAACTAAAGAGGAGCCCCGTTGTCCCCTCCTCAGCTTGAGATGAGGGTTCCTTTCCCTGCTCCATCGGGAAAGGATTCCCAGTTTTCCCGTCGCATCTTAGGAGGAGGTGCTCTCCACAGGACAGTCGAGAGGAACTCCAGGGGTCATGCCACCATTCCAAAAGAGACCAAGAAGTTTCAGTCCACTCCAGATGAACCTGATTTCCCGGCACTGCCTTGCTGTCTCCCCGAGGATCGACTCACACCACAGTTGAACATTTAACAGCCCTGTGACACCTCGAGGGAAAGCCCCAGATCCCTGTGTCAAGTCAACGGAAACCTGACAGTGCTGCTACAGCTAATATAAGATTAGATTAGGAAAAACTAGATTATTAGGAAAATTTTAGGTGGAGAAAATGAGGCTGAATAACTTGGTTTACGTGGAAAGCCAATAAAGTTCCAGACAAGGAACTTCCACCATCTACATTAGGCCACCTGTGTCTGTTTCAATATCAGAGAATGCCCCGCCCTGGACTCTCTCTCTTAAGGATCTTAGAAGCCAGGAAAAACAAGTAGACATGGCGAGCCTCCACGTCCCAGATGGGAATTCAGCCTGAAATTAGAGAAAATAAGAGACACAGGGGAAGCCCAGCATCGGAGCAAGACTCCCAAAACTTTATTTTTCAAAATCAGCTTATATACCCAAGTTGTACATAATGGAATATGCAGAGTTATGCAGGGGGAGCAGTCATGACCCTCATTGAGACAAGGCTTTCTTTTTTGCATACCCTCCCTTTTACAAAAGGTCTCAGGTGGTTTACATTATCTTCTGGCCAAGAGGCCTGTTAACATTTTTATGGCTCTTCTTCCTGGGTAATTGTCTATTCACCAGAAAACTCCTTTTCCCTAGAAGTGTTTTTTCTTTACTCTGCATTACCCTCAAAATACTAAATAAAGTTACATTCCTGTAGGACAAAGGTGCAGTGAGTTATAATAAAGAAAGTACTTAACTCAAAGATCTAATATTGCTAATACCAGGTCTACTACTTGTTTTTCTATATACCAACTATATAAGATAAGAAAATGTGGTAGCAAGTATTGGCTCAACAAATGAAACCTTTTAATCAGTCCTATTCTAATGATTATGACTCCTTGGAAGCCACTACATTCCTAGGATGTTTTAAGCTTTCTGTGCCTCCCTTGGTCAGGAGGCCTCAAACAATCACAAACACAGCTGTACACATTCTGCAGGCAGGCTAGAAAGCCATCAGAGAGGTTTTCGGATTGAAACACTCTTTCAAATGCAGGAGACTAAAGCCCTGAACTGACTTTTTCCAGAGAATGTCAGAAGAGTGGAAAAGCGGGCAGATTCGTATTTTTGGGGGGGGGGGGTACATGCTCAGGAAATGCCAGGGGAAAAACCTGAGATATGACTCGTCCATGCCCATCAAATCTCTGCCACGTGACCATGTCACGGGTGGGATTCCTCACGCTGGCTTCCGGCATCTCCCTCTTTTTTTTTTTTTTAATCAGGTGCAATTCAGTTGTGAGATTGCAAATACTCTGCCAAAGAATCCTGACAATACAGGGAAGAATGATTATAAAGAGCAGCATTGTACAGAATAGTCTTTCCAGAAATGAAGTTAGAGAAGGTGTGGGAAAAGCCATTGGCTTCTCCTGCGGCGGTAGAATCTAATCGGGAGTGTTCTAAGGTCTGAATCTGATATGAAGTTTCTCTAAGTCTAAACTAATATCTGAGCTGTTCCAAACACCTAAAACATAATTTTTCAACATTTTGGGCATTTACACTTGAGTCAATGATTGCTGTCTTAGTAACAATGACAACAATAACAGTAACAGTTGTAACACAGCAAGGCCATAATTATCATACTAATAAATTGTTAGTTACCGGCATCATAGGGTGGATGTTTTAGAACCACAAAGAGCACACATTATATTGGGAAGTTAAATAAGATGAAAGCATACATTGTTCACAAGACACTGCATTAGGTCCATTTGTATAATTCAATCATATGTTAAGTCTTCCAGAGTCATTAGTGAAAAGAAAAACATAAGAAGAGGGTCCCACAGGAATCTCAATGTTTGTCTTGCCTCTCCTGCTGGTGGGCGAATGGCGGCCCTCGACCCGCCCTCTGCTGAAACGTCTTCCAGTAGGCTTCGAGCGTTGCACACTGGGTCCCTTCAGTTAGTCAGGCTGGCCGTGCCTGCGGCTCCCGGCGAGTGGCTGTTTCGCACCGCGTGGCAGCACAAGGGTGCCCTTTTTCTCTTTTTTTTCCTTCTTGGTCTCGGCGGTGGAGGAACCAGGTGCCTGGGGGACTGCGACATGACGAATCAGCCTGTCCAGGATCCAAATTGGTGAATCTATGTCCTGTGGAAAAAATACAAGCACTTCCTCGACTCGCAGTTAATATTGGGTCGGGATTTTTTTTTTTTTTTTCATTGTCCGGAGAGGAGATCCTTCCACTTTATCAATCACTTTACATTTAGTATGTTGAAAATCTGATGGGGGAAAACCATATTTAAATTCTCCTGTCTTAATTTTTGAATTAACAAAGCATGTGAGGGTAAATGATGCAAGATTTGACCACAATAATTTCTTATAGCAATCTGCCAATTTTCATCAAACATTAGAAGAGCATCAAGTTGTTCTCTGTTATATGGAATTACAATTTTTGATGGCTCTTTACTAAACATTATGCTTGAATTAATCTTTATAATTAATATAGAATTAATATATATTGCAGCAATACAACACGTGCACAACCAATACTAACCAACACAAACCAATGCACTGTAATAACACATGTCACACACACACACAATACAATTATAGAATATATATAGCATATGCTATCACAGCACACCAATCTATACCAATTAATATTAGCCACATACATATTATATTACTGCAATATACACATTATGTATACTTATACAGTATATATTCAATATTCATATATATAGTATACATATTAATTTATATATGAATTAAGTATAGATCTATAAATAGAATTAGATATACCCTCTTTTTTTTGCACTGTGTAATTCCTTCATTTTCTGCATATTAATACTTTACCAACACTACAACCATAAAGAACACAATTTCAAGTACTGTAGTTTGGGGAGATCATAGTCTACAGACTCATTTACTTATATTAGACAAGATTAACCCATTCAACTTACTGCAGTTTTTAAATACAGAAATTGATGCAATTAAACAAAATCTTCAGGATCTTATTATTATTATTTTAATTTTTAGATTGTATTTTTTTATTTCTGCAGGCTTAATTACCAATCCCCATGATCACCAATCGTTATGGCTTAATTTAACTACACCAGTTTATCAACCTTTTATAACATAAGTAAAAATTACAATTTCTTATCAAAAAGTTTTAGGGTTTTCCGAATTTTAAATATTTGCTCTCCCTCCTCTCCTCACCTTAAGACATTTCAAATAACCTAAAAATAACCATATCTCACCTGCAACATTCCTTAGCAATCATTTGATGTATAAAATTTTAACTATGTCCTCAGTTATTTTAAGACACAAAAATGGCTGCCTACCAATCTGCCTTTTCACAAGTTAGAAACACTACATTTAAGAATTAACATGGGTTTCAAGTTTCTTCTAGTTTAGACATTTAAACCTTTATTATATTTTATTTATACCCATACTCAATTAGGCAAACTGTAATTAGGCAAATATATTTATAAAGTATTGTTAATTGTATCACCTGTTGATAACTAAAAATTGAGAAAAACCCTTCTCTGAGCATCTCCTATTTGAAACAGCACATCCCTCCCCCATAGGGTAAAGGGGAAAGAAGGAACTGCATAGAATTAGAAAGTGCCACAGGTATCCTTAAAATGCCAACCTAACATTTTTGTACTTTTAGCTACTGCAGGGCTTGAGGGCAAATGAAACAAAATTTGACCCCTGAAATCTATCAGAGCAACTTGCCAGTCATCACTATTTTGTAAAAGACTTGCAGTTGATCCTTATTGAATGGAATTAATATATTTCTTAATTATTTTCCAGAAAAGTTCCACACTTCTTTTTCTTCTTTTTAAAATTAATTGTGCCACCAAGCTGGGATAAAATAAAACTATTTTTCTTGGGGTCACTGGTAGATGGAACCAATCTGCCTTCTTGTTACAAGCATCCTGTTTTGTGGCAAGAATAATTTAATCTCATATTTTGGTAATATTAATCCTAATTAACTGATCATTTAAAGCCTCATTACTTTAACAAAAGTAAACTCTGTCTTACTAGTCAACTTTCTCTTTTTTATTTCATTTTAATTAATTTTTATTTTTTAGTTTGTTTTGCTTTATAATACTGTATTCGTTTTGCTATACATTGACATGAAACAACCACAGGTGTACATGAACTCCCAATCCCAACCCCCACCTCGCCGCTGCCGCCCCACACCATCTTTCTGGATTATCCCCGTGCATCAGTCCCAAGCATCCTCCATCCTGCATTGAACCTAGATTGGCGATTCGTTTCACTTATGATATCATACATTTTACACTGACACTCTCCCAAATCATCCCACCCTCTCCCTCTCCCACAGAGTCCAAAAGGCTGTTCTATACATCTGTGTCTCTTTTGCTGTCTCGCGTACAGGATCATTACCATCTTTCTAAATTCCATATATATGTGTAAGTATACTGTATTGGTGTTTTTCTTTCTGGCTTACTTCACTCTGTATAATCGGCTCCAGCTTCATCCACCTCATTAGAACTGATTCAAATGTATTCTTTTTTAATGGCTGAGTAATGCTCCATTGTGTATATGCATCACTGCTTTCTTATCCATTCATCTGCTGATGGACATCTAGGTTGCTTCCATGTCCTGGCTATTATNGTGTATTCTTGCCACCTCTTCTTAATATCTTCTGCTTCTGTTAGGTCCAGACCATTTCTGTCCTTTATCGAGCCCATCTTTGCATGAAATGTTCCCTTGGTATCTCTAATTTTCTTGAAGAGATCTCTAGTCTTTCCCCTTCTGTTCTTTTCCTCTATTTCTTTGCATTGGTCACTGAAGAAGGCTTTCTTATCTCTTCTTGCTATTCTTTGGAACTCTGCATTCAGATGCTTATATCTTTCCTTTTCTCCTTTGCTTTTCGCCTCTCTTCTTTTCATAGCTATTTGTAAGGCCTCCCCAGACAGACATTTTGCTTTTTTGCATTTCTTTGCCATGGGGATGGTCTTGATCCCTGTCTCTTGTACAATGTCATGAACCTCATTCCATAGTTCATCAGGCACTCTATCTTTCAGATCTAGACCCTTAAATCTATTTCTCACTTCCACTGTATAATCATAAGGGATTTGATTTAGGTCATACCTAAATTACATAATCACACATATTTTCTTTTAAATACTCCTCTACTTGTTCACTGATCCCCTCCCCACAGAGACCCCTTTTAGTCTCCTGCTGTCCCAATTTGTAATGCTTTACATATGGGCTGGCTGATATTGTCATCCTATAATTCCCTTGTTCTCCTGATAATACTCTTTAGGATCAGATCCAAAGCTAATTATTAAACATTACTTCACCAACAAAGGTCCATCTAGTCAAAGCTATGGTTTTTCCAGTAGTCATGAGTGGATGTCAGAGTTGGACTATAGAGAAAGCTGAGTGCCTAAAAACTGTTGCTATTGAACTGTGGTGTTGAAGAAGACTCTTGGGAGTCCCTTGGCTGGTAAGGAGATCCAA
The DNA here is from genome assembly GCA_006408695.1 of Aepyceros melampus. NCBI lineage: Eukaryota > Metazoa > Chordata > Mammalia > Artiodactyla > Bovidae > Aepyceros > Aepyceros melampus. Next base: position 45,378 of record SJXQ01002880.1, read on the forward strand.
ACCAGTCCATCCTAAAGGAAATCAAACCTGAATATTCATTAGAAGCACTGACGCTTAAACTGAAACTGCAATATCTTGACCAACAGACAAAAAGAACTGACTCACTAGAAAAGACCCTGGTGCTGGGAGAGATTGAAGGTAGGAGGAGAAGGGATCAACAGGGGACGAGATGGTTGGATGGCACCACCGACTCGATGAACATGAGTTTGAGTATGCTGCAGGAGTTGGTGATGAACTGGGAAGCCTGGTGTGCTGTAGTCCATGGGGTTGCAAAGATTCGGACATGACTGAGTGACTGAGCTGAACTGAATTATTGAACAAGTGCCATACTACACCTACTGGTATCCAAGCTGATTGGTCTATACTTGAATTCAGTAAAGTGCATCTAATTTCTTTCCTAGTTTTCCTGGGATATATTCCAAAAAGCTTCCCTAAGAAAAGGTACGTGTCAGGTGAAAGTACCAAGACTACAATGTATTGAGAATATCTTTATGATATCCTAGCAAATAACTGATAGATTATTCAGGTATGAATTGTATGTAAACATTCCAGTTCCACTTCAGTTGCTCAGTCTGTCTGGCTATTTGCAACCCCATGAACCGCAGCATGCCAGGCTTTCCTGTCCATCACCAACTCTCAGAGTCCACCCACACTGATGTCCAATGAGTCGGTGATGCCATCCAACCATCTTATCCTCTGTCGTCCCCTTCTCCTCCTGCCTTCAATCCCTCCCACCATCATGGTCTTTTCCAATGAGTCAACTCTTCGCATGAGGTGGCCAAAGTACTGGAACTTCAGTTTTAGCATCATTCCTTCCAAAGCAATCCCAGGGTTGATCTCCTTCAGAATGGACTGGTTGGATCTCCTTGCAGTCCAAGGGACTCTCAAGAGTCTTCTCCAACACCACAGTTCAAAAGCATCAATTCTTCAGCGCTCAGCCTTCTTCACAGTCCAACTCTCACATCCATACCTGACCACAGGAAAAACCATAGCCTTGACTAGATGGACCTTAGTTGGCAAAGTAATGTCTCTGTTTTGAATATGCTATCTAGGTTGGTCATAACTTTTGTACCAAAGAGTAAGCGTCTTTTAATTTCATGGCTGCAATCCCCATCTGCAGTGATTTTGGAGCCCCCAAAAATAAAGTCTGACACTGTTTCCACTGTTTCCCCATCTATTTCCCATGAAGTGATGGGGCCAAATGCCATGATCTTCTTTTTCTGAATGTTGAGCTTTAAGCCAACTTTTTCACTCTCCTCTTTCACTTTCATCAAGAGGCTTTTTAGCTCCTCTTCACTTTCTGCCATAAGGGTGGTGTCATCTGCATATTTGAAGTTATTGATATTTCTCCCGGCAATCTTGATTCCAGCTTGTGTTTCTTCCAGTCCAGCGTTTCTCATGATGTACTCTCCATAGAAATTAATAAGCAGGTGACAATATACAGCCTTGACGTGCTCCTTTTCCTATTTGGAATCAGTCTGTTGTTCCATGTCCAGTTCTAACTGTTGCTTCCTGACCTGCATACAGATTTCTCAAGAGGCAGGTCAGGTGGTCTGGTATTCCCATTTCTCTCAGAATTTTCCACAGTTTATTGTGATCCATGCAGTCAAAGGCTTTGGCATAGTCGATAAAGCAGAAATAAATGTTTTTCTGGAATCAGGTTTATGTTGTATCACATCTAAATCTGCTAAAACTAGCATTTATTTTCTTATTTATCCCAATAGGATAGAAACTAGACACAAGAGACTGATATTTTCCACTAATAGAAAAGTCTAAGCTTTTTTTATAGGCCCAAGTAAGATTAACATAGTTCATTAACTTATTTTCCTGCTATAGTCTGTAGATTAAATGAACAATACAATGTTTTGCAATTTAAATAAGACCCTTTTGCACTTGTCTAAGATGTTAATAGCAGCCTGTTTTTACCATGCTCCTGGAGTTATAGATTTTAAGTATCTGTAGCTTACCCACATAATGGTATTTTATTTTCAAGGCCAATCAGATACCTTGAAGACTATTAAGGTGAGATCAAAATATTCAGCTAATAATCTGGTGATGTCATTGTGTAGAATTGTCTCATCTAAATCAGCTAAAACTAGCAGATTCTTGGACTGCATTTTGGACTCTTTTATTAACTTTGAGGGCTACTCCTTTTCTTCTAAGGAATTCTTGCTCACAGTAGTAGATATAATGGTCATCTGAATAAATTCACCCATCCCCGTCCATTTCAGTTCACTGATTCCTAAAACGTCAATGTTTACTCTTGCCATCTCCTATTTGGCCAACTCCGATTTACCTTGATTCATAGACCTAACATTCCAGATTCCTATGCAATATGTTCTTTACAGCATCAGACTTTACTTTCACCACCAGACACATCCACAACTGAGTGCTATTTCAGCTTTGGCTCAGCCTTTTCATTCCTTTTAGAGCTCTTTCTCCACTCTTCTCAAGTAGCATATTATTACCTACCAACTTTGGGAGTTCATCTTTCAGTGTCACAACTTTTTGCCTTTTCATACTGTAGGCCAACTCCGATTTACCTTGATTCATAGACCTAACATTCCAGATTCCTATGCAATATGTTCTTTACAGCATCAGACTTTACTTTCACCACCAGACACATCCACAACTGGGTGCTATTTCAGCTTTGGCTCAGCCTTTTCATTCCTTTTAGAGCTCTTTCTCCACTCTTCTCAAGTAGCATATTATTACCTACCAACTTTGGGAGTTCATCTTTCAGTGTCACAACTTTTTGCCTTTTCATACTGTTCATAGCATTCTTAAGGCAAGAATGCTGAAGTAGTTTGCTATGCCCTTCTCCAGTGGACCATGTTTTGTCAGAACTGTCCACAATGACTTATCCATCTTGGGTGGCCCTACATGGCATGCTTATAATTTCATTAAGTTACACAAAGGTGTGGGAAGACATATACTAGTCTATATTCTCTTGTCATTTTCCAGAAAACTTGTTTAATTTTATTTGGTTTAATTCTCTGAAATCTTTCAGAATCTCTTTTTAATTATTGGTGTTATGAAGTTTCCTACTGATATAATTAAGTACATATTGACTCTGTTATGGTCAGCACTTAGAGTTTTAAAAGTTGAATATATGCAATCAACTTTGAGAAACCCTCTTCTCTAGTTATCATCCCACTACTTGCTAGAAAAACTGTTTTTTGTTTGTTCGTTTTGTTCTGATAACGGCCTTCCTCTATTGACCCACCATGTCCTTTACGTTGTCCCATCATCTAATTCTCTTTTTTGCTTTTATATTCTCTGTTTGGAATACTTCTAACACATATTTTCCTTATTTTTATTTTCCACATTTCCTATCATCTTTTAAATGTTGTACAGCTGTTATCTCCTTAACTTTATCTATTTTTATGTAGCAGTCAATATATGAAAATTATTATTTTTATACTTTGAATATGTTAATTTAGCTCTTGAAAATATAATCTTGTTTTCAATTACTTGAACATTTTATTCTGGAGTTACTTATATTTTCCTAATTACCTCCATTGTTGTTTATATTAGTCATTGTTTTTATATGCCATGGAATCAATTTTCCATTATGAAAGACTGGCCTATTGTGGGTATATGAGAATCATCTTCTTTTCAATGTTAAATTAAGTTTTTTGGTGTATAGTTGCTTTACACTGTTGTTACTTTCTGCTGTAAAGCAAACTGAACCCGTTATACACATGCATGTACTCCGTCTTTCCTAAATTTCCTTCCTATTTAAGCCACCACAGAGCACTGACTAGAGTTCCCTCTGCTATACAGTAGGATTTCATAGTTATCTATTTTATACCTAGTAATGTATATATGTCAGTCTCAATCTCTCAATTAATCCAACCACTCCTCCATTTCCCCCTGGTTTCCATAAGTTTCTTCTCTACATCTGTATCTCTAGTGTTTTGAGAATAGGTTAATATGTAACATTTTCTAGATTTCATATGAGTGGTGGTGAAGGTAGAAGGTGAAGTAGCTCAATCGTGTCCGACTCTTTGCGACCCCATAGACTGTAGCCTATCAGGCTTCTCCGTCCATGGGATTTTCCAGGCAAGAGTGCTGGAGTGGATTGCCATTTCCTTCTCCAGGGGATATTCCCGACCCCGGAATCGAACCTTGGTCTCCTGCATTGCAGGCAGACGCTTTTACCATCTGAGCCACCAGGGAAGCAACTTTCATATGAGTGATATTATATGAAATATTTGCTTTTTCTCGTTCTGACTGACTTCACTCTGTATGACAGTCTCTGGGTTCATCCATGTCTCTGCAGATGGCACAACTTCATTCCTGTTTTTGACTGAGTAACATTCATTGTGTTTCCCAAGTGATGCAGTGGTAAAGAACCTGCCTGCCAGTGCAGGAGACACTAAAGATATAGGAAAATGCCAAGGACAGAAGAGCCTGTGGGCTACAGTCTATGGGGTTGCAAGGAGTTGTACACAACTGAGCAATTGAGCATACATGCACAATATTCATTGTTTATATGTACTATAGCTTCTCTATTCATTCCTCTGTTGATGGACATTTAGGTTGTTTCCATGCCCTGATTATTGTAAATAATGCTGCAATGAACATTATGGCTCATGTATCCTTTTGAATTATGGTTTTCTCTGAGTATATGTCCAGGAATGGGATTGATAGATCATATGTTAGCTCTATTCTTACATTTTAAAGGATGATCCATACTGTCCTGAATAGTGGCTGTACCAATTTACATTTCCACCAACAGTGTAGGAGGCTTCCCTTTTCTCCATATACTCTCTAGCATTTATTATTTGCATATTTTTGATGATGGCATTCTAACTGGTGTGAGGTGACACCTTATTGTAGTTCTGATTTGCATTTCTCTATTAATGAGTGATGTTGAACATGTTTTCATGTGTTTGTTGGTCACCTGCACGACTTCTTTGGAGAAATGTCTATTTCGGTTTTCAGCTCGTTTCTTTCTTTCTTTCTTTCTTTCTTTTTTTTTTTAATTGCACTAAATGAACTGCTTGTATATTTTGGAAGTTAATTCCTTGTCAGCTGCTTAATTTGCAATTATTTTCCCATACTGAATGTTATCTTTTTGTTTTGTTTATGGTTTCCTTTGTTGTGAAAAAGCTTTGGAGTTTAATCAGATCCCATTTATTTAGTTTTTGTTTTTATTTTCAATACTCTAGGAGGGAGGTCAGAAAGATCTTGCTTTGATTTATGCCAGAGAGTGTTCTGCCTAGGTTTTCCTCTAAGAGTTTAATAGTCTCAAGCCTTACCTTTAGGTATCTAATCAATTTTCAGTTTATCTTTATGTACCATGATAGGGAGTGATTTAATTTTGTTCTTTTCCATGTTCTGTTCCGTTCCATTCTGTCACTCAGTCGTGTCCGACTCTTTGTGACCCCATGAATCGCAGCACGCCAGGCCTCCCTGTCCATCACCATCTCCCGGAGTTCACTCAGACTCACGTCCATTGAGTCCGTGATGCCATACAGCCATCTCATCCTCGGTCGTCCCCTTCTCCTCCTGCCGCCAATCCCTCCCAGCATCAGGGTCTTTCCCAATGAGTCAACTCTTCGCATGAGGTGGCCAAAGTACTGGAACTTCAGTTTTAACATCATTCTTTCCAAAGAAATCCCAGGGTTGATCTCCTTCAGAATGGACTGGTTGGATCTCCTTGCAGTCCCAGGGACTCTCAAGAGTCTTCTCCAACACCACAGTTCAAAAGCATCAATTCTTCGGTGCTCAGCCTTCTTCACAGTCCAACTCTCACATCCATACATGACCACAGGAAAAACCATAGCCTTGACTAGACGGACCTTAGTCGGCAAAGTAATGTCTCTGCTTTTGAATATACTATCTAGATTGGTCATAACTTTTCTTCCAAGGAGTAAGCGCCTTTTAATTTCATGGCTGCAGTCACCATCTGCAGTGATTTTGGAGCCCNCACCACAGTTCAAAAGCATCAATTCTTCTGTGCTCAGCCTTCTTCACAGTCCAACTCTCACATCCATACATGACCACAGGAAAAACCATAGCCTTGACTTGACGGACCTTAGTCGGCAAAGTAATGTCTCTGCTTTTGAATATACTATCTAGATTGGTCATAACTTTTCTTCCAAGGAGTAAGTGTCTTTTAATTTCATGGCTACAATCACCATCTGCAGTGATTTTGAAGCCAAAAAAATAATAATAATAAAGTCTGACACTGTTTCTACTGTTTCCCCATCTATTTCCCATGAAGTGATGGGACCAGATGCCATGATCTTTGTTTTCTGAATGTTGAGCTTTAAGCCAACTTTTTCACTCTCCACTTGCACTTTCATCAAGAGGCTTTTTAGCTCCTCTTCACTTTCTGCCAGAAGGGTGGTGTCATCTGCATATCTGACGTTATTGATATTTCTCCTGGCAATCTTGATTCCAGCTTGTTTCTTCCAGTCCAGCATTTCTCATGATGTACTCTGCATATAAGTTAAATAAGCAGGGTGACAATATACAGCCTTGACGTACTCCTTAATGTTGCCCCTCTGTCTTCTGCTTACTGTTTTTAATTAAAAATCAGTTGTCTTACTTACCTTTGTTCCACAGTACAAAATCTGTTTGCTTCATCTGGGTGCTTTTAAGATTTTTTTTTTAACCACCATTTTGAGAAATTTGATTATGATTTGTCTTACAAAGGTTTTCTTTATGTTTCTGCTTTTTGAGTTTTGTTGAATTTCTTATATTTGTGAATTTATATTTTTATAACTTTTGGAAATAACTTTTTTATCACTTTTATATTTTATCACTTTTTATCACTTTTGCCAATTACTTCCTGCAATTCTTTTTTTCTTTCTTTTTTCTTCTGTAACCTCGTACTTATTTTATTTGAAGACAAAATATACATATATTAAGCTGCTTGAAGTTATCTCATCATTCACTGGTATTCTGTGAATTTCTTTAAAATGTATTTCCTCTATTTCACTTTTGAGTGTTTATATTGCTGTGTTTTTGTGTTTACCAAGTTTATTTAAGATTTTTTTTTCTTTCAATGTCTTATCTACCTTTACTATATTTCTGTGTATTCTCATCTCATACATTATAGTTTTTATTATTAGAAATTGCATGTTTGTCTTTTTCTAGCTTTCACTTAAACTTTTGGTCATATACAAAATATACATATATTAAGCTGCTTGAAGTTATCTCATCATTCACTGGTATTCTGTGAATTTCTTTAAAATGTATTTCCTCTATTTCACTTTTGAGTGTTTATATTGCTGTGTTTTTGTGTTTACCAAGTTTATTTAAGATTTTTTTTTCTTTCAATGTCTTATCTACCTTTACTATATTTCTGTGTATTCTCATCTCATACATTATAGTTTTTATTATTAGAAATTGCATGTTTGTCTTTTTCTAGCTTTCACTTAAACTTTTGGTCATAAAGAATCCAGTTATAATAACTATTCCAAATAATTTATCTGCTAAGTTTAATATACATATCACTTGTGGATCATTTTCCATTGATTGATGTTTTCTCCTAATTACATGGAATATTTGGTTATGTCCTATATGCCTACTAATTTTTAACTGGATACTAGACATTGTAATTTCACCTTATTGAGGGCTGGATAGTTTCAATTTTTAGAAATATTCTTGATCATTTTTTCAGACATTGTTCACTTTTTTAGAAACAGTTTGATTCTTTTGGGTCTTGCTTTTAAAATTTGTTAAGTGGAAACAAAAAGAGTGTTCACTTTAGAGCTAATTATTCACTACTAATCAGACAAGGATTTTCTGTCTACTCTATCCAATGCTCCATGAATAATTAGATTTTTCTATTGGAAATGGACAATTTTTCTAACTTTATGTGAGCTATGGACATTTTTCTCTCTGTTTTACAGGTGATATCTTCCCTGGCTTTGTGTAATCTCCTTACATACAAGGATTAATCAGTGCTTTGAGGTGGGGAGATTATCTGCAGCTCTACAGTTTCTCTCTCTGACTCTGTTCTGCAAAGTCTAGTTACTTTGGCTTTATTAGCTTCTCTCTTCCTCCCATCTGAAAACCGAAGTAAGGCTGTTACATTAAGGCCATTGCTGTATTCATCTCATTTATTTTTTGTCACTTAGAAATTGCTGTCCTTTATTACCTGTCTGATAGTTTGAATATCACTTTAATATGTTTCTTTCTTTTCTCTGTTTTGCTTTCTTTTTCCCCCTTGGTTGATCCAGGAGCAGGATGAACCTCTCTTTGATCCCACTTTGATTGAAAGCAACAATTTCCTGGTTATTATATTTTTGAGTTATATGATTTCTATGTATTTTTCCCATGATTTCCAGTTCTCTGCCGAAATTCTCAAATTTTATTCTATGTGTTTGGCAGCATTATTTGAATTTTGTGATTATTTAATTTGATACTTTGATTCTTTGTAGGTCTCTTTCTATAGCTTATTCTTTTTACTACCAGCTGTTCTTGATTAATATTTTGTTGCCTCCTTGTATGCATGGTTATTTATAATTGTATGGAATATATTTTATTTATGGAATTATTTTTTGAGGACTAAGGTTATGTTATCTTTCTTCAGAGAAAAATTATAACTATTTTTAGTAGTTATAATTTCTTTTACATCTTCTTTTACAAAAATCATTGTCATTTTCTAGGAATGAGATATTTCCACATATGTCAGAATATGGACAGCTGAGTGAGTTTCCAATCTCTTTCCAAAAATATGACAGAAAAAAAAATGTAACTTGCTTTAAGTATATAATGTTATAAGCTCTGAACCAGTCATTGCAGTTTAACAAATATTTTGCTCTAATTGACCAAGACTGAACCACATACCTGAGCTTGGGTTCAAAGAGTATTCACTCAATTTTTCATTAAGAGTAAGAAAGTGAGTTACCATGGGAAGACTGGTACATCAGGAAAGAATAAATATACACTAGATGTGAAAACATATGTTGACTAATATATATATGATTTTAGATTAGTAGATTCATGATCAATTTTTTACTTTCCATCTAACAAATTTCTTTGTCATTCTCCTACTTTCACCTCATGCCTTTTCCATGACACAGAATTCATCTTTCTCCTCAAAAATTATATTTCATATACACTTAACTGTATGTTTCTTCTCCCTTCTATTTCAGATATTCTTTACTTTGTCTATTTGAAAGACTTATCCTTTTAAACTTCTTCTCATATATGGCCTTCTTTGTGGTATCTCATTTTATTTCATAAGAGGTCTTAGGAACACGTTTCTATATTCTTATATATGTAATTTAGTTACATGGCTGTATTTCTACTAGTTTATTTTTTTACTCCAAGTTATCCTATGTTTATCCATAAATTTATGACTGTGAATAACACTTTTGTTTCTAAATAATGTTTTTTAAATAAATAAATATGGCTGTCCTGGCTGAAGGATCATGGAAACACTTGACTTAAATGGTGTCTACATATCAGCTAAAACATTTTAGAATTATATATGCAATAAAAAGCTTTCTTAAAACCATAAAAATTAAAGAAAAGAAAAAAATGACAACACAAGAGCAAATGGGTATTTCTCAAGTCACTCATGTGGTCAGGCAGGGAAAACTTATTCTGAGGAAGAGAAATATAAGAATTGAATATGAAAAGGGATATTAGGATGTGAAATTTTGCAGCTCCAAAGAGAAAGAATGAGAAATTCAGGCCATAACTCTTATTTTCCTAGTGTGTGTGTGCTCAGTCAGTCAATTGTGTCCAATTCTTTACAACCACATGGACTGTAGCCCACCAAGCTTCTCTGTCCATGGAATTTTCCAGGCAAGAATACTGGAGTGGGTTGCCATTTCCTTCTCCATTTCCTTCCTAGTAAGTTCTGACTATTGTTTTTCCCATTTGGTCCTGTAAGATACCTTGTTGAATTATAGTAAACCTTCTTTTGGTTCAAATACATTGATTGACTTTGTATTACTTGAAAGAGCATTAATTTAGACCACATAAGATGTGCTCCTTTCCAACTAGGCCCAACTTACTTTTGCTTGCATTTCTTTGCATTTCTTCTAGGTCTTACCTAAAATAAATATGAATTTGTATCTGCTACTTTTATTTCAAGAGATTTCATGATGATTATTGAGCATTTATTTAAATATATCTGATCAGTACATAGGAAATTCTTTTTTTTTTTGGGGGTGTTAGTTCTTTTTTTTGTTTGTTTTGTTTTGTTTTGTTTTGTTTTAGGAAATTCTTTTGAATAGAATAAACTTGTTAACTCTTAGTGGCTTAATGAACAAATGCTGAATTACATCTTGGTTTGGACACAGCCTTAATGCCATTCCAGTAAAATTCAAACCAGTTGCATTTTATGGATAATTTTCTCATTTGCAGTCTTATTACTCTTAACAGTATTCTCAGAACATGGTGCATAAATCAGTTTAGTCAGGACCATGTTATAGGATAAAATCACAAAATGCAAAATCCTTAGTATGATCACAGAGTTACTAGATCAGAAGCTTTGATGGTGGCATCATGACTGTGCTTCTAACAAGTACAATGGATGATTATTGTGTATTTTCAATATAAATAAGTCTATGGACATTATATTTAGTCTCAATTTAAGATATCCACTTTAAGTGTCTATGTATTCTTTTCTTTTATTTCCTTTACATGACAAGCCACTATGCTTTTAATTCATTTTCTAGTAATAAATGCTTTAGAAAACAATTGCATCAGTGTTACAATAACATTGACATAGATACTTATTTGAAAGAGGAAATATATGTGCTTTCCTCAAAACTACTCTTATATTTAGTACAAATTTTATGCAAATACCTTACTCTCTGTTTTCTGCAAAGGCTCTATAGTTATGTAAGGAATATTCAAAATGAGCTCTGTATGGCTATTTATTTAATGTATTTATGTTCAGTTTGTTTACCATTTGTATCAACATCACATGGAGTTCTTTATCAAAGTGCATGTTTTATTGAGTCTCATGAATATAAAACTTTTTTGGTGATATATTAGAGTTTTTAAAAAGTAGCATATAGTTTAGGAGAAGGCAATGGCACCCCACCCAGTACTCTTGCCTGGAAAATCCCATGGATGGAGGAACCTGGTGGACTGCCATCCATGGGGGTCACAAAGAGTCAGATACAACTGAGCGACTTCACTTTCACTTTTCACTTTCATGCATTGGAGAAGGAAATGGCAACCAACTCCAGTGTTCTTGCCTGGAGAATCCCAGGGACGGGGGAGCCTGGTGGGCTGCCATCTATTGGGTCGCACAGAGTCAGACATGACTGAAGCGACTTAGCAGCAGTAGCAGCAGCAGCAGCAGCAGCATCATATAGTTTATATTAAAACTTATACAGGATAGAGTTTGAGAATCTCTAATCCTAAGCATATGACTACAAAATATTTTACTTTTTAACAGTTCACATATTACCATATTCCAAATTTGATTCTTAATACTTATTTATTTATTTTATTAAGTAAAATTTCAATTTGTGAAATATCATTTATTTGAAGGAATTGATTCAAGTAGATGGTCTAAATATGATCAAAATAAAATGAATGAATTTAATAAGACACACACAACATATAACTTCAGTAGAGGGAATTCTTAGACTTAAATAGGTCTTATAAATAAGTACCCTTAATGCACTGACCTTTAATTGCCAAACTCATATTCAGTAAAATCTCTCAGGAGTTGTTTTATTTTCCTTTATAAGCAAAAATATTCATTATTTTATACAAAGCAAATTAAACTGAAAACATCTAAAGCTACTGTATCACACAATCTTAAGCATAAGGACATGATATGATGAATTTTCCACACCATGGATGATTTCTATAATTTATAAAAGATAAATGAGAAATACTCATATTAACAATATCGCATACTTGAAACTTAGCTCATTATACATAGCTGCCCCAGGCTACATTAAATATTTAGTAACAATAGGATACACCCTACCCCCACAACTTATAAATTAGAACATTTTAGCACTTTACCTTTTCTGTGGTGATTTTGGTATTACCTGCTATGTCATAAAAAAGAGAAAGAAATCTTAAGTTCCTACTTTTTAAATCTTCAAACAGTATTATTAGTGAAGATAGAAAATAATTTTACCATCTTCTCAAAGATATATATTTCCTTAAATTAGAATACTATAGGTGCTTATATACGAGCAATTTTCACTTTAAGTTTATACAATGCCAAAAAGAAATTCATCATGAATATGTTTAATGGGGAAATTTAGAAGGTTGATTTTATGTTGTTTTTTTTTTTAATTCATGGTTTATTTCTGGGACAATGTCTGAAATGTTAGAGCACTAATTAAAAATATATTCAACCATGGGTATGAAACAAATTCTAAAATTCTCCTTCCCCTTCTAATCCAATAAATATAATACAAAACTTAACAATTGAGTGTTAATAATAACTCTCCTTTTGGGGGTTCAATTTATACGCACCTCAAACTTTGACACATTATTCAGTGCCCTGAAAAGGAAACAGAAAAGAATGAACAAGCCAAAAAGAAGGGCCAAGAAATCACTTCTCTGGAAAGAAAAAACCTGAAAAAGTACATAAAACTTCATATAAGAGACACCTCAGCATCCTCATATTTCTTTTCATTGCATAATAGTTCTGCTGTAGTAGAAGAGAATGCTAAGTACCCAGTCTTGAATTTTAAGAATTATGGGTCAAACATATTTCTCTCAATACAATGGTAAAGAACAAGTGATCTCATTGTAATGTCAAAGAAAAATTTTAATTTTCTTAAATTCAAGACTAATTTCTTCTGAAATGAACAATCACAGATGATTTCAATCATCCAACTCACTCATGCAAATCAAATGATTTTGAATCATCTATTAAGAATATACTCAAACAGGGGCTCTGTATCTACCTAGAGGCGTGGGATGGGGAGGGAGATAGGAAGGAGTTTCAAAAGGGAAGAGATATATGTATATCTATGGGTGATTCAGGTTGAGGTTTGACAGAAAACAGCAAAATTCTGTAAAGCAATTATACTTCAAAAAAAATAATTTTTAAAAAGGAATACAATCTTCTTTTCCCTATATGAGTGGCTTATAGACAATTATTCTCTCTTAGGATTTTCTGGTGCTCAGCCACAAAGAATCAGCCTGCAATGCAGGAGACATGGCAGCAGCTGCAGATTTGATCCCTGAGTCAGGAAGATCCCCTGGAGAAGGAAATGGCAATCCACTTCAGTATTCTTGACTGGGAAATCCCATAGACAGAGAAGCCTGACAGACTACAGTTAATAGGATTGCAAAAGAATTGGACACAATTTAGTGACTAAACAATAACCCTTCCAAGAATTTGTGAACCAAGTTGTTAACACATTTCATTGAATTTGATCAAGTACTTTTTTAGGATTAGGAATTGAAATGGTCACATAGGTTTGGTGACAAATATAATAATATCTTATTTCTTCCATAGCCACATTTGCTGTCTGTTTTGAAAAAAATACAGACCTCTTTCTGTGTTAGTATTAATATAATAATTTTTACATTCTGGTAATCTATAGATTAGAATAGAGATCACTTTACTTACAAGTACTTCTTATCATTCCCAAATACTCTCAAATGAGTCCTGCAGTCTCTATGAGTTTATGATCATTGAATCATATGGAGGTCAGCATACTGATAAGTTTACAGGTCTTATCTTGCTGGTACCTCTTATTCAAAATAAAATTTTAGTGGAACAACCATTTTCTTGCATACTACCTACAATTAGTAGATTTGAATAGCTGTGAAGAGACAATCTGCCTTGAAAAGAGTCTAAAATATCTACTATTTCACTCTTTATAGAAAAAGTTACTCAGTATCTGACAGAATATTTTTTTCCAGGGACATGTTTCTGAAAGTCATATCATAGTGGTTAGGTATAGTTCTCTAAAACATATAAATAAATGCAAAAAATTTTGAGAATATTTGATCAGAAGTCAGAAGAACTTATTTTGTTTTTATTCTTTTTTTCTATTATTCAGAAAATATGTTTAAATGGGAAAATCAAAAGTTGTTTATCTCATTTTTTAAGCCCTGCAAATATCTGTAGATATGAAACACTACTGGAAAGATAATATATAAAATTGAAGTTATTTTTACTACATGGAGGTGGAGAGTTTCAGTTTAAGTCATTTGGTTCTCCAGTAATCTTATGTAACTCTTGTGTGAACACAAACAACTATGCCTCTAAGTACCCATTCTAGGTCTCTGCTTACATGTTCCCTAGGCATCTTAGAATCTACAAGCTACTTATTTCTCTAATAATGTCTCCTTTTCATCTATACCCTAGTTCTGTGAGGAGCAGCATGATTTACCATAATACTGCTTAAGCCATAATATTAGCTGTCATCCTTGACTCCCACCTGCCTTAATTCTCAGATAAAATACCCTGTCAATTACAGATCCATAAAATTTCTTCAATATTGTCTTTTTGTCTTCTTCTCCTAACTTGGTCCTGGATAGACTTTTATTCATCTCACATCTGAGTTTTAGGAAAAGCTTCATAAATGGTCCTCCTGCTTCTAGTTTTGTTTCTTCAATTCAATTATTAACTGATAAAAAGTTGACCTTTTACAATGAAAATAGTCTTACCACAATTCTATGTAAATTAATTCAGTGCGTAACATTTGTCTTTAAAATAAAATCAAAGCTCATTAGTATGATATATAAAGTCCTTCAGGGTCTTGTTTCTACCTTGCTCTACATTCTTATTTTTTGTCATACATTTCTTTACAAATTTAAACTCATTCTATATAGAGTCATGTGGTTGAAAAACTCTTGAAAATGTAAACACGTAAATACCAAAAATTTAACTTTATTCCAGAGCTAAATTAACCCAATTTGCATTCTTAAATGCTATATTAAATAAAACTCTAATCTAAAACTTCATATAAACATGACTCACATAAATATATTTTTGTTTTATACCTTGAATAGCATTTTGAATTATGCCCCAAATCATAAAAGAAATAGAATTCCTTTATTCTTTTACTCAGGCAACTTACAGTTTTCAAAGTCAGGAAAGGACAGGAAAGAAATTATATAAGTCTATATATACATCTATAACAAATGCTTTCATCCACTCTCATACCTCAGATTCTTAGAAGACTTGAAAATACCTCTTGCAGTTTCATCTTCTACCTGAAATTCCTAAATATCACAAAAACCTTACTTTTGACAAAATCATTGAGAACTTAAGACATGAGTCAGGTGCTATATATATACATAGAAAATATGGTAATAATAGCTAGCAGACATGGCACATTTGGGACATCTATGTATAAGTAATTTGTAGCCCTATAAAACATTAGAATTATAAAAGATCTCTTTGATAATCAAAGTTTAATTTCATTTTTTGAGGCCTGAATAAAACAGGACTAAAATGTTACAGGATTTGAATAAGTTTTCAACAAGTTTCTAGCACCTGACTCATATCTTAAGGTCTCAGTGATTTTGTCAAAAGTCAAGTTTTTGTGATATTTGGGAATTTCAGGTAGAAGATGAAACTGCAGAGAGATATTTTCAAGTCTTCTAAGAATCTGAGGTGTGAGAATGGATGAAAGCACTTAAATAAACAGAAACAGAGGATTTGAAAAATTGCATTGTTCCTTTGAATTCCTTGATGCCAAACTTTGTTTCTGATTATATCTTGTTATGGTCAAATTGAGTGACCAACTGACTGAGGGAAAGCAAAAGAACAAAGAGAAAAAAATCAAATAAAGATAATTCAGGGTTACAGGTATGAAGAGAAGAGAGTTTGATAAGTGGAGATTATCAAATGTCAGTATTGCAGATAATGAATTTGAAAGAAATGAAGAAATACTGTGGACATGCTGACTGACAAATTAATCATGAATATGATAATCAGAAAAAAGTCTACTGATAAGAGTGATGAGAAATAAAACAATATTAGTGGGGTCATATCAAGCAAATTATTCTTAAGAATACCTCTGACTGTAGACAGTGTCAAATTTTTAGCTTGTCAGAGTTTTAGCTTATCAGAATAAGAAAATGCAACTAATAAGGTAGTCAATCAAAAAGTGGGGACTCTGTTGTGATTAAATTTTAATTTTCATTAATGTTATCATATTTCTCATTAAATGTTTCTATGAATGTATTTTATTTGCATTATTATGATATAGTATTCAAAAGCAAGTTTCCTAATTTAAAAATATTGTATTGAGTTTCATCAACTAGTGAGAAAATTTTAAACGTTTAGCTCCTTGAGAACAGTGGTTGTGTTCTAAAACAAAACAAAAAACAAATTAACCCTTCAAAAAATATTTCTTGGAATAAATGTTTAGCTCGAATCAAGATTGCTGGAAGAGATATCAGCAATCTCAGCTTCATGAATGATACCACCCTAATGGCAGAAAATGAAGAGGAACGAAAGTCCTCTTGATGGGGGTGAATGAGGAGCATGAGCAAGCTGTCTTAAAACTCAACATTCAAAAAAACTAAGATCATTGTATCTGGTCCCATCACATCAAGGCAAATGGGAAAAAAAGTGGAAGCAGTAACAGATTTTTCCCCCTCTTGGACTCCAAAATCACTTCATATGGTGACTGCAGTCCTGAAATTAAAAGACACTTGTTTCTTGGAAGGAAAGCTATGACAAACCTAGACACTGTATTGAAAAGCAGAGACATCTCTTTGCTGACAAAGGTCTATATAGTAAAAGTATGATTTTTTCCAATAGTCATGTGCAGATGTGAAAGTTGCACCATAGAAAAAGCTAAGTGCTAAAGAATTGATGCTTTTGAATTGTGGTACTGGAGAAGACTCTTGAGAGTCTCTTGGGCTGCAAGGAAATCAATCCAGTCAATTCTAAAGGAAATCATCTCTGAATACTCTTTGGAAGGTTAGGTGCTCACACTGAAGCTCCAATACTTTGGCCACCTGATGTGAGAGCTTACTCACTGTAAAAGACTGCATCACTAATCCAGTAATTGCCTTTGAAAGACATACTACATCATAATGATATGAATAAAATACATGAGTAAGATCATTCAATGAGAAATATGATAACATTAATGAAAATTAAAATTTAGTGACAACAAATTCTCTACTTCTTGATTAATTACCTTATTGGTTGCATTTTTTTAATCTGATAAGCTAAAATTATGTCACTGTCTTCAGTCAGAGATAATTTTAAGAACAATTTGTTGACATGACCCCACTAATATTGTAATTAGTTTTATTTCTCATCACTCTCATCAGTAGACTTTTTCTGATTATCATATTTATGATTAATTTGCCAATCAGCAAATTCACTAATATGAATTTGAGCAAACTCTGGGAGATAGTGAAGGATAGGGGAGCCTGGCATGCTGCAGTCAATGGCATAACAAAGAGTCAGACATGATTTAGTGAATGAACAACAACAAAAATAAATATTTATCAACCAAAGAAATTCTCAGTCACAATCTGGCACTTGCCAGAGGTACTTGCCACCTACCTCTACCAAGATTGAATCATATACTGTTGCAGTTGCTGTCTTGACAGGTTCCTAAAGCACAGAGTGCCTCATTTCTACTCTCTACTCCTTCAGAGGGTATTGGAAGTCAGCAACTGCAACAGCATATGATTCAATCTTGGTAGAGGTAGGTGACAAGTACCTCTGGTAAGTGCCAAATTGTAATTGAGAATTTCTTTGGTTGATAAATATTTATTTTTGTTGTTGTTCATTCACTAAGTCATGTCTTACCCTCTGAAGGAGTAGAGTAGAAATGCGGCACTCTGTGCTTTAGGAAACTGTCAAGACAGGTCTTTAGTTAGATATTCTCAGGAGCTGATTTTATGAGCTCAATTCTTGTATTTCCTTCTATCTAGAAAAGTACTAAAATCTTTTATGGTGACAATCATTTCTCATGATTACCAGAAGCTTTATGATATCAGTGGAAATTTTCTAAAAAAAAAAAAAAGAAAAAAAAAATATATATATATGTGCTTGATTATATGAACTCCCCATTCAACACAATTATATATACACTGACTTTTCCCCCTACCTCTTTGAAACAGTTTCTCAGAGCTATCTGAGGTGTCGTCTCCCAGGCTTTAGTTTTTATATTCAGTTCAGTTCAGTCAGTTCAGTCGATCAGTCGTGTCCAACTCTTTGCGACCCCATGAATTGCAGCATGTCAGGCCTCCCTGTCCATCACCAACTCCCAGAGTTCACTCAAACTCATGTCCATACCCCAAATAAAATTTAACTCACAACTCACACTGTGCATTTTTTTAAAGTCAGCAAAATACTCAACATGATACAAGCCCTCCTGAAAACTGCTAATATATTTTCAGGCACAAGATTTATCAGAATTCACACAAACCACAGAGTTATAGCCACCCAATTCAATCTCAAAATTATTGAGAAAAACTCATAAGCAATATTTTTTAGTGTCAATAAGTTGAAAACTGTCTCTGCATCCAAATTTGGGTTATAAGAATTATAAGGTTAAGAAAAGATAACGTAAATATAATTTAGCAAATATGACATTCTAGTTGGTTAAAAGCTAGAGGAAGTTAGCATAAAATTGAAAGAAATACAAAATAATGGAATAGCTACATTCATTTTTTTT
>SJXQ01002880.1:66124-142168 GCA_006408695.1 Aepyceros melampus
TGGAGTCTTACTCAGCCATTAAAAAGAATACATTTGAATCAGTTCTAATGAGGTGGATGAAACTGGAGCCTATTATACAGAGTGAAGTAAGCAGAAAAGAAAAACACCAATACATTATACTAATGCATATATATGGAATTTAGAAAGATGGTAACGATAACCCTGTATGCAAGACAGAAAAAGAGACACAGATGTATAGAACAGTCTTTTGGACTCTGTGGGAGAGGAACAGGGTGGGATGGTTTGGGAGAATGGCACTGAAGCATGGATAATATCATATATGAAACGAGGCGCCAGCCCAGATTCAATGCATGATACTGGATGCTTGGGGCTAGTGCACTGGGATAACCCAGAGGGATGGTATGGGGAGGGAAGTGAGAGGGGTATTCAGGATGGGGACCATGTGTATACCTGTGGTGGATACATGTTGATGTATGGCAAAACCAGTACAATATTTTAAAGTAATTAACCTCCAATTAAAATAAATAAATTTTTAAAACATAAAAAATAAAAAAGAAACTCATAAAACAAATGTTTAAAAAAAAATCAAGTAATTGCCATTATGTAATATTGCACTTGTGGCTTGCGGAGTTCCTTCTCAGAGATGAATACTAAATTATTTGGGGGATCAAGAGACACTTAAATCAAAGTTAAGAATTAAATCTGATATACATAGATGACAAATTTTATTACTATAAAATTGTAAGCTGCTTACTTAGTGGAATTGAGAGTTATCATACATTTCTTTAATATTCAATATTTATTATTATGAATTATGATGATATGCTTACAAATATTTTTAATGGTAAGCAATAGGAAAAATAAATATCCCTATGTTACATTTTCTCATTGAAGCTGTAATTCTATTGCTTAATACAGAATATTCACAGTAGAATACATGGGAAGCAAATTGATGGTATTTGTCTTGCTGTGTACATGATTGCTTTCATTCCAAATCCCTGTGTGTCACTTTTTACTGTGCCATGAAACTGTGTAGCAAATTATCTGACTGAACCAAAAGGGGCATATACAAAACAGCTTAACTGAAAGACAGTTTGACAGCAAAATGTCATTCAAATTTTTGTTATGGTCAGATCATTAGACTAATATGAAGTTGCGTGAGAAGAATGGCTAAAGGGGAGGTTCATATGTCTAAAAATATTAAAAAGCAATTTGCATCTTGCACACATCCTCACCCCAACTGCTTTTGAATATGTTTGTAATCCACTAAGAAAATCTGATGCAGATTTTATTTCATAATTGAGTAGAACAGGTGTTAGTTTAGTCAGGAGTGGAAAGACTAAAGGGATGTGAAGATGCTGGTTGAAATTGAATAGAATATATCAGCTGCTTTTTTAGATATTTATATAAACATGCAATATTTTACTAGTTTTTTTGAACAAAATATCTCATCAACTTTTGAGTCACAGAAAAAGACTCTCCCTCCAGCATATGTCTCTTCTCTTTTCTTCTCATGTTTTAAAGTACTACTTATAAACAATCAGAATTAAATATTACTATTCTATTCATTATATTTTTGACCAAAAGTATAACTTAGAATATATGATAGATGAGGTATACTATAAAAGCTTCTATATTGATAATTGTGTTAAGTCACTTCAGTTGTGTCTGATTCTTTGCAAAGCTATAGACTGTAATCTGCCAGGCTCCTCTGTCTATGAGATTCTCCAGGCAGCAATACTGGAGTGGGTTGCCATGCCCTCCTGCAGAGAATCTTATCAACCCAAGAATCAAACCCATATCTCTATGTCTCTTGCATTTGCAGGCTGGTTCTTTGCAACTAGCACCACCTAGGAAGCCCCTATATGGATATATGACATCATAAACAAATAAAACTATGGAAGTTTAAATATAAATTAATAGGGTGTATGTCTTTGGTTTATTTCTCAGAAATCTCATTAAATGTTTCAATAATTAATTGTATCTCCCTGTTTGTCTTTCCTGCTCTGTGTTTATCCACTCTTGGTTCCTCCATTATTGATTAATTTTTCTCCTTTGGCCCCATATTAAGTTGTAGGTCCACTGTACCTCTATCTCTTTGTATCCAAATTTTTTTAAAAAGTAATATGCATTTGCTCTCTCGCTTCTTTACTCATCTGGCCACCTAAATATTTGTCTTAGTCACTCATTTGTGTCCAAAGTTGTGTCTCATCCATTTCTTTCAACCACAATCTGTGTGTTNTGGAGAGGGTGTGGAGAAAAGGGAACCCTCTTACACTGTTGGTGGGAATGCAAATTAGTACAGCCACTATGGAGAACAGTTTGGAGATTCCTTAAAAAATTGTAAATAGAACTGCATTATGACCCAGCAATCCCACTGCTGGGCATACACACTGAGGAAATCAGAATTGAAAGAGACACGTGTACCCCAATGTTCATCACGGCACTGTTTATAATAGCCAGGACATGGAAGCAACCTAGATGTCCATCAGCAGATAAATGGATAAGAAAGCTGTGGTACATATACACAATGGAGTATTACTCAGCCATTAAAAAGGATACATTTGAATCAGTTCTAATGAGGTGGATGAAACTGGAGTGCATTATACAGAATGAAGTAAGCCAGAAAGAAAAACACCAATACAGTATACCAACACATATATGGAATTTAGAAAGATGGTAATGATAACCCTGTATGCGAGACAGCAAAAGAGACTATGGAAAACAGTGTAGAGATTCCTTAAAAAATTGCAAATAGAAATACCATATGACCCAGCAATCCCACTGCTGGGATACACACCGAGGAAACCAGAACTGAAAGAGACACATGTACCCCAATGTTCACTGCAGCACTGTTTATAATAGCCAGGACATGGAAACAACTTAGATGTCCATCAGCAGATGAATGGATAAGAAAGCTGGGGTACATATACATAATGGAGTATTACTCAGCCATTAAAAAGAATAGATTTGAATCAGTACTAATGAGTTGGATGAAACTGGAGCCGATTATACAGAGTGAAGTAAGCCAAAAGGTAATTCTTAAAAAGCCAAAGTAAGATATCTTTCCATACCCAGTAGGGTGGCTAAAATAAAAACATGGGCAATAAATGTTGAGAAACATGTGGAGCAGCTGGAGCTCTACCACCTTGTTGCTGTAAGTGTAAAATGTCCATTCATTTTGGACTATTCATCCGTTTCTTAAAAAGTTAAACATAATCTATCCTAAACCTGGGCCCTAGTTAGTCCATTCCTTGGTATTTTCCAAATATATTCTAAAGGATATATGTACACACATGCACACACACAAAAATACATTTTATTCACACTTCTAATAAAGAATCTTCATTAGCAGTCTATTCATAATGGCTGGAAACTCTACATAACCTAATGCCTATCAACTGTAGAGAATATAAAGCACTTATAATATATTCATATGGAAAAATAGTAGTCAGCAATGAAAAAGAATGAACTGCTGATAATTGTAATGACAAAAGTAAATTAGAGAACACGGTGCTGAGGCAAAGTCAGACACAACACACACACAGAATTTTTTAAATTAGAGAAAACAGGTTCTAAATGTGGACCCAAGGTACTCTCCAATGATTAAGTTACAGAACTCTTAGCATTAATAGCAGTTTGATTTTTCCAAGGTCTGTTTTCCTGCCAGTCCTTATACGCCCACAGTAGGCACTGTCTATCACTCTGGGCAGAGCTTCCATAGCACAATACAAGAATATATCCTGCTAAGAAGTGACCATCTCTTACCTTTTAATCAGTAGCTCTCTAACCACTGATGGGCATATTCAACAATACTGAATAAATGATTGTATTTACTGCAACCAAAATTTTATAATCTGTCTGAAGTTATTAAAGGGGCTAGACAAAGGACCTAAAGTATTTCCTTTATGGTTATAGTACTATTTAGATCATGCATGCATGCATACTAAGTCGCTTCAGTCATGTCCAACTCTTTGTGACCCCATGGACTACAGCCCACCAGGCCTCTCTGTCCATGGGATTCTCCAGGCAAGAATACTGGAGTGGGTTGCCATTTCTTCCACCAGATCTTCCCAACCCAGGGAATCAAACTCTCATCTCCCTGTGGCTCCTGCATTGCAGGCAGATTCTTTACCACTGAGCCACTGGGGAAGCCCAGGAGGTAACTAAAATATCTGAAACATACATTTCTGTCCCACAAAACCTTCAGCTAATACATATTTAAATCATTGTTACATCAGTCACATGACTCATCTGAGGATTTAAATATTGAACTGAAGTTCAATTAATAGTTTCATTAAATATATTGACTCTCAGCCATTAAAAGAAAATTATAAATAATTTTCATGGTCCTTTAGACATAAATACAGTCAAACATAGATATAGTTCTAAAGCAGAGGCTTGCTCATGTGTGGGTACACACACTTACACACACACATGCACACATACACACACATGTGCACACACAGTTGAGACATCCAAGTTTAGAATATTAATTTTGAAGAAAAGTTTCTTTAGTAGATACTGGTTGAATTTATATTTGTTAAAACATACATTCCCATGTTTCTGGCTTCAGCTTGACTTAGATTTTCTTCTGGTCCTACTATTTTTATAGTAGTGATTTCATGTTTAGCTTTATCAAAAAATACTTTGATGTCCTTTTCATGATAAACTTCCTGTAACATATTTTAAAAATTGAAAATTAGTTTCAAAAAAAAAAGAAAAGTAGTGAGAGAAAATAAAACGACTGAAGTTTTCATATTGAAGGATAACTTCACATTCAAAATTGTGAACTCCACAATTCATATATTCTGTCAATTACAGACAAAATGATGAGACTGTATTAAATGTATTATATATATAAATGTCATCTAAATATCACAGGAAGAACCTAAAATAAGATACATAGGAATTTTTTTTTAAGATACTTTAAAATTCTTTTACATCTACTCCTAGACAGATCCTTGCATTAATACTTAAACCCTAAGTGCTATAAAACATTTCTAACTTGAAAAAAGGCTTGTGGTAGAAAATCTTAGATATATGTTGTAAAATATCCATAAAAATATCTTTTAAACCTAACCGATTAATCTGTTATCATCATTTTTATAAAATAAATATTACAATTTTATTTTAAGCAGAGAGAAAAATTTATGGTCATATAAAGAGTTATTTTTTAACAAAAAGAAGGGAAAATTAATAAGATTTTATTGAAAAAGAACTATGATAAAATAATCAACATCAAGTCATCAAACTAGTGTGATTTGACTGTGCTAAAATTTAGATAAGATTATCTCGATCACTAGAGAACTTCAGAGCTTTTTATTTATCAAATCTCACTAAGTATTTTTGAAAGCTTTTCATAGCTCGTTAAAAAGACATCATACAAAAGCTGCAGAGAGGTAAAATTTTAAATAAAAGATGATCAAACTCCTATTATCAAGAGGTTTTAGGTCCTATGAAAGGAGGAAAAGTGTAAGACACATTTCATAAAAAAATACTTTAATATAAGTAATATATTACAATGCATTTTAGAAAAAGCAAATGCTCAGTGAATTTATCCTTTAAAACTTATTTGAGCTAGTTGTTTGCAAATATATTAAATGAAATAATCTCTGGAAAAGGCAAATGACTAGCTGATAAGAACAATGTTAAACTAAAAGTATTAAGACAAAAGAGAGAAAAAAACTATACTTCATGGCTATTGCAGAGAAGGCAATGGCACCCCACTCCAGTACTCTTGCCTGGAAAATCCCATGGGTGGAGGAGCCTGGTAGGCTGCGGTCCATGGGGTCGCTAAGTCGGACACGACTGAGCCAACTTCATTTTCATTTTTCACTTTCATGCATTGGAGAAGGAATGGCAACCCACTCCAGTGTTCTTGCCTGGAGAATCCCAGGGACAGGGGAGCCTGGTGGGCTGCTGTCTGTGGGATCGCACAGAGTCGGACACGACTGAAGTGACATAGCATGGCTATTGAGTTTCTCCATATGATAATTAATGTCAACAGTTTCAACGTGAAAGAGATAAGTAAATGGAAAAACACTGAGGAAAAATGTCTTTAAGTTTAGACTACACGTGAGAGGTATTTGGGAGGATCTGAATATTTTTTGAAGGAAATGAAAGCCTTTGGGAAAGAGTATGTCATTGTGTGATTCATCAAAACAATACTGTATCTGGAAGACATTTCAAATTCTGATGTTAGGTATTATCACCAAGTGCTTGCTGAGCTGCTTCAGTCATCCCACTCCACGATCCCCTGGTCTGTAGCCTGCCAGGCTCCTCTGTCCTTGGGATTCTCTAGACAAAAATACTGGAGTGGGTTGCCATGCCCTTCTCCAGGAGATCTTCCTGACCCAAGGACTGAACCTGCATCTCTTGCAATACAGGCAGATTCTTCACCATCTGAGCCACCAGGGAAACCCAGGTATTATCATTAGCTATGATTTTATGACCAGTTCTATAAAAGTACCCAAAGGCAAAGGACTATAGACTCTTTGACATCTCTTCATTAAATGCCAGATTAAATTTATTAAAATGGCTGATAGCCAACCATTTTTGATCTACAAAAAAACTGACAGCTTCATGTGGCTCATCCCAATACTATGATACTAATTACTGGATTTGAAAATACTTAGGTGCCATAGAGGCAAGTAAGTAAGTAAGTGTTAGTCACTCACTCATGCCCAGCTCTGCAAACCCATGGACTACAGCCCACCAGGCTTCTCTGTCCATGAGATTTTCCAGACAAGGTTACTGGAGTGCATCACCATTTCCTTCTCCAGGGGATCTTCCCAACTCAGGGACTGAATCTGGGTCTCCTGCACTGCAGGCAGATACTTTACTGACTGAGCTACAAAGGAAGCCCCCTAAAGAGGCAAGCAGTAATGATTTCAAAACCCCCACTGAATTTAAACCAAATTAAAAAATTTTTTAGACATGAACAAATAATAAATAGTTTCAACTAAGATCAAAGTTTTCACCTAAAATAATTCATTTTTCAAATACTTACTTTGTTATGGATAAAGAATTTAAGTGCTTCTTTTGGGTAATCCAGTGTCAACAATGTGTTCAGAAATCGAGGTAGGAAAGGGGTTGGTTGCTCAATAAAAACACCTATTGTTACATTTGGATAGACCTTTGTTTTGTGGCAAACATAAAAACAAATTATCATTAGTATGGTTTTACTTTAAATTCTATGCAAATATTAACCAATACAGCACAAAACATATATAATATCAGTACAACATAACTTTGATTGCCCAGTGGCAATTCTCTAATACATTTTTGAGGACCCCATCAACGATTTTTACCAAATAACATCTTGACATGATTCAGGTTGAAGAGGAAGCTCACCACTATATTTATTACAGGGACACTATAATTAAGGTTATTGCCTGCTCTACTATTGAATGTTCCCTTTAAAGTAGTCCTAAAAGAAACTTTCTTTAGATATGAATCTATTTTGACAGCTTCACCTCAGAAGCCAAAATGCTAACTGTGCTTCCTTGTTTGTTTCTGTGGCTTGGAAACTGCATGGTTAATCTGTGGCTCAAATAAAGTAATCATAGAGATTATTATGAGAAACCTTATTTAGCCTCATTACTAAAATCATGAGACTTTATTTCTATGTTTGAATCTTTAATATCATTTTACTGATAGTTCTTTATTTTGCTTCATTATTATGTTATATATAAGGAAAGCTATTTTGCATCACTAATATATGTTATCTTGTATCAATTTTTATATATTTTCTTAATTTCTGTTTGGGTAAGTGTTAGAGGATGGCTTATCTTTCACTCATTGCATGAACAATTCTGAAATATCTATTATTAGTCAATCCTCGTGATCAGAAACATTTAGAAAATGGAAAGTTCATGGCTTGGAAACTAAAAATGGTTGGGAATACAGAAACATAAGTAAATAACCATGCAATAGTATTTTTATTGGAACTATGTGAAAGATTTCTTTATAAAGCCTTTTTAAATCCATGTCTTGAAGCCTGACTTTAGATTTTTAAATTACAAATTAGATACAGATGGGTGAAGGAGATCAAAAGGTAAAAAGACAAATAAGTACATCACAGTATTGAACGAGAAAAATTTTTAAATAACAAAAAACTTCTAAAAATAAAGATTACAGATTTTTTCAAGTGTCATATATGTTAAGTGCCAAATTAGGCACCTCTCCATCTTTTCACTGTATTTCTCTGTCATCTGATAACCTAATATTTGTGTGGATTGAAGTACAACTCAAATATGGTTGTATATATCAATTCATTGTATATATTCATTCAGTTACTCAAATATTTTATTACTAAGTCCATAAACAAAGACAAACAATTAAAGAAAAAAAATTCTACCTTCTAGGAGTTCTCAGTTTAATAGGGGAAATGAGTAAAAACTGGATGACAACTCTCCCTTATCAAATGAAGTGATGTATATCACTTAAATTTCATAATAACCTTAGAAGTCATTTATTATTCCAAATTTACAATATGAGGAAAAGGAGATTTAGAGCAACTCAGAACACATTAATTAGTAGGTAAAGAGTTAGGCTTCACCATGCTACATCTCCACTATCAATCTAAGTTCATTTTATACACTAATGATAACAACAGAACACCAATGATGATAACAGTTAAGTATTGTTCAAGGCTTAGCATTTCATATATATAATTTATCATATAAAATATCACTATATACATAAACATATATGTGTAATTTCTTTAAGCCTCCTATCAATCCTCTGAGACAACCATTATCATTTTTACACATAAAGAAACTTGCCCATGGCCCACATCTTAGAATATGCTAGCCCTAGACCATAACTACCCATATAATTTTAATTTTATAAACATAATTACTACATAAATAAAATACATAAGAAATTTATTTTTATAATAAAATGGCTTTCCTTTCTAGAGTCTGTAAGACAAAAATGGCTTGAGAATCAAGTTACTCCTATATGCAAAAAAATAAAGATATAAAATTATAATATAAATATGTTTCTGTCTTGGCACCAGAAAGTTTATGTTAACAGGAAACCAAACAGATAAAAAATTTTAACTCTCCCTCCAGAAGACAGCACTCTTTTGAAAAAAGGATCAGAATAAATTTTTAAACAGCTGCATGATGCAGCTTCATTCAGAAATTTTCTGGCTTTCTTTCCAGATAGGAAACATTCCGCTTGTTATTTCAGAGACTGGCCAAAAAAATCCTAGTTTCAAGTAAAAGAGGGCTCTATTCAGAAGCTCCTAAATATGAACACATTACTCTTTGTCCTCCCTTTCAGACAGTGATAAAAACAGAAACTACTTAATTCAGGACATTTAGTACTTTACAGTGAGATTATTTTGAATTTGCATGGGTCCAAAAGTCCCCAGAACTATATTAAGGGGAATTTTATTTGTGTCTACACTTATCTGGCATGCTGTATATCTTCAACAAAACTATGTTAAGTAAAGGAAGTAATCAGTCTTAATGACAAAATTATCCTTAGAACTAATTGTTCATACACATAATAGTCTTCCAAATTATAAGAGCCAATTTTTGAAAGAAAAATATTACCACAGGATATCCTAAAACTGCTCTGGTTGATGACAGAAGAAGGATGCATAAAACATTTTATACATAAATAATAATTACTTCCAATTGCATGTTTATCTTCAAAGTATAAATGGTAAACTATAGCTATAATTCTATATGAAATATATGTATAAGTAGCACTATGCCTGGCATATAATATATATGCGGCATCTAGGCAAAATTGCACAGTGGTCAAAATTATAAAGTCTGGAACCAGATTGCCTAAATTCAAACTGCACTTTCAATATTAAAAAAAAAAAAATTGCATGCCTTAAGTAAGTTACTTAATGTGGAGGTACCTCAGTTTTCTCATCTGTAAACCTCAGTCAAACCTATGGGATTTGTAAAATTAATATGAGTACTATATATAAAATACTAAAACAGTCCTTAGTTATTTATTATTTTTAAATCATCAAATTTGAAAATCAAGCTAATTAACTAATTTTGACAGATAAAATTAGTTAATACAAATACTGAAGCATTATAACCATCATTTTCCTCAATCCTTTGACCAAGTTAAAGACTAAAAACAAGAATTCCCACTCATAGCAAGCTAGTAAATATTAACAACCAAGCCTCTTTTACTGGGGTCAATTGGGGTCAATTATTATCTGGTTTTTCTATAAATACACACACCCAGCAATTTTCTATCATCATGTTTTAGATTTATAAATCTATTATCTACCAAATTATCAATACTATAAAATGTGTTGTTTTTATTTCACAAACCATTGCATTTCATGAAAATATACTTTTATTGCTACATTTCACCCAGAGTCAATTCCACTCACATCTACTGCAGACAAGTCAATTGTATCCACTTCACAAAGAGTGCAGCCATTATCTTGTGTCCATGCATTAGGTATATAGTTTCCAAAATAATTCAGGAGGATCTGGAAAAGAAGGAAAACTGCACTATTAACAAAAGAAAGACTTTCCCATCAATGTACTTTCATTCTACAAACCTCTAACTTCAAAGCATGTTTTCTGCATTAGGTACATCCCCTTAATAATTCTACAAGTATTTGTCACCTAGAGATATACAATGAACAAAGTTCTCTCCAGAATGTGAGGCATAAATGAAAACGCTTTGTCTAGAAATGCCAAAAAAAGCATTATACATAAAGGTAACATTTCAATATAGCAAAAATAAGAAGAGACACCATTAAAGAAATATGTCAAACAATTTAACACAGTTTTAATTGAACTAATGAAGCTTATTAACCAAAATGAAACAAAAGCAGTTATGTGAACAGTAATTTAGTAATAATATAAATATGCTTAAAGGCTCAGTCTAGACATGTACAGTGAATGGGTAAGTGCCAGTGTGATCTCTTACCACCATCACCACACAAAACAAATACTGTATATACTTTATCACAAAAGTCACTAAACTCTTCTGGGAAACTATGTACTCACTATAACCCAGGCTTCTGGGCAGTGATTCTGGAATACTGACTTGAGGAAAAGAAAGCCTGTAGGTTAAAATTGATCGAGAATAAGTTCTAATTAGAGCCACCCCACAAACCCTATCAATAATAAACTAGAGTGGGGAGGGGAGGTAGAACAAGATGGCAGAGTAGGGAGATCTTGGGCTCACCTCTCCCCACACATACACCAAAATTACAACTACATAGAGAGAACCATCTCTGAGAATGACCATAACACTAATAGAAAATATTTTCTATAACTGAAGATAAAAACAAAAAGCAACAATGAGACAGGTAGGAGGAGCAGACATGCAGTTTAGTCAGAACTCATGCCCACAGTGGAGCAATCCACAAGCAGGAGAGGCATCACAGCCTTAGGGGTTTTCTCCAAAGGGCCAAGGACCCAAGTCCAACATTGGGCTCCCCATCTTAGAAGACCTGCACCAGGAAGATGAGCCACTATAATATCTGGCTTTAAAACCAGAGGGGCTTACATGTGGGAGAGCCAGAAGCCTGTAGGAAACTGAGACTGCTCTTAAAGGGTGAAGGCACAGATTCACTCTTTCCAAATCCCAGTGCAGAGGCAGCAGTTAGAAAAGTGCCTGAGTCATACAAGAAGGAAATTCATTTATTAATTTTAGGGCATGTACCTGAGGGTCATGATCTGTTGAAACTTTCTCTGAGTATAAACGAGCTGGCAGATTGTGGCCAGGCCTTACAGCTGGCTGTACTGGGAACCAGCCCCATACACCAGTGCACCCAAAGCAACTGCAACTCAGCATTAACAGGAGTATGCACACAGCCCACACAGAGGACACTTCTGGAGTACCTGGCTCTGGTGATCAGGAGGGGCCACACTACTGAACCCCACAGGAAAACTTCTATACAAAGTCACTATTTAAAGACCAGGAGATAATAGCTGATCTACCTAATACATAGAAACAGAAAATTACTTTACATGAGGAGACAAAGAATAATGTTACAAATAAAAGAACAAGACAAAACTTCAGAAAAAGAATTAAATGAAACAGAGCTAAATTAGAAACTAGAGGGAATAACAGGCAGATTAGATGATGCAGAGGAAAGGATCAGCAATATGGAAGACAGGCTAATAGGAAACCACCCAATCAAAACAGCAAAACAAAAAAAGAATTTTTTTAAAAATGAGGATAGTTTAAGGAGCCACTGGGGCACAACAGGCATTCTAACATTTGCATTATACAGTTCCCAGGAGGAAAAGAAAGGGACAGAGATATTTCAAGAGATAATGGATATAAATTCCCCTAAACTGGTGAAGGAAACACATTCAAGTCTAGGAATCCCAGAGAATTCCAAATAAAGTCAATCCAAAGGGATTCTACACAAATATACTACCATCAAAATGTCAGAAGTTAAAGAGTATTAAGGGCAGCAAGGAAAGTTATGACCAACCTAGATAGCATATTAAAAAGCAGAGATATTACTTTGCCAACAAAGATCCATCTAGTCAAGGCTATGGTTCTTCCAGTGGTCACGTACATATGTTGAAAGTTGGATTGTGAAGAAAGCTGGGCACCGAAGAATTGATGCTTTCGAACTGTGGTGTTGGAGAAGACTCTTGAGAATCCCTTGGACTGCAAGGAGATCCAACCAGTCCATCCCAAAGGAGATCAGTCCTGGGTGTTCATTGGAAGGACTGATGCTAAAGCTGAAACTCCAATACTTTGGCCATACTTTGCAAAGAGTTGACTCACTGGAAAAGACTCTGATGCTGGGAGGGATTGGGAGCAGGAGGAGAAGGGGACAACAGAGAATGAGATGGCTGGATGGCATCACCAACTTGATGGACATGAGTTTGAATAAACTCCGGGAGTTGGTGATGGACAGGGAGGCCTCGTGTGCTGCAATTCATAGGGTCACAAAGAGTCAGACGTGACTGAGTGACTGAACTGAACTGAAGGGCAGCAAAAAACAAAACCAAAAAACTTGTCACATACAAAATAAACCCTGTGAGATATCAGCTGATTTTTCAGCAGAAAACTTGTAGACCAAGGAATGGCATGACATATTCAAAGTACTGAAAGGAAGATCACAGCCAAGAACCTCTATCTGGTGAAGTTAACATTCAGTATTGAAGAAGAGATAAAGAGTTTACCAGACTAGCAAAAGGTAAAGGAGTTCATCACCACTAAGCCAACCTTATAAGAAATGTTAAAGGGTCTTCCTTAAAGAGAAAAGACAAGAACATAACCAGAACTATGAAAATTATAAAAGAGAAAAATACCACCAGTAAAGCCAAATATTTAGTAAAGGTAATGGATCAGCCAACTATACAGCTAGTATGAAGGCTAAAATACAAAACTAGTAAAATCAAATATTAATTATTTAACAATGTACAAAATTTAAAAAGTAAAATAAGACACCAAAAACATAAAATGTGGCAGAGAGGAGTAAAAATGTAGTGTTTTTAGAATACAGCCAAACTTGAGTAATGGTCAACTTAAAATATACTGATATTTACTACATAAGAACTTCATGGTAACCATGAATCAAAAACATATAATAGATACACAAAAGATAAAGAGGAAGTAACACAAACATAACTCACCAAATCATAAGAGACTAAGAGAAGAAAGGAACAGAGAATACCAAAAATAACCAGAAAACAACTAACAACATTGTAATAAGTACATGTCTGTCAATAATTACTTTAAACGTAAATGGACTAAATGTTCAAATCCAGAAAATAGGATGGCTGAATGGATTAAAGGGAAAACAAGCTCCATATACATGCTTCCATCAAAGGACTCACTTGACATCTAAAATCATACAAAAAGTAAGGGGATAAAAAAAGGGTATTCTCAAACATATAAAGAAGACTTAATACCTATTCTTCTCAAACTGTTTCAAAAAACTGAAAGGGAAGGATGGAGTGCTTTTAAACTCATTCTACATGGCATTACCCTGATATCAAAATCAAAGACACTATGAAAACAGAGAAAATAATAGGTAATTATCCCTGATAAAAAGGGATACAAATTCTTCAACAAAATATCAGCAAACTAAATTCAGTAACACATTAAAAGGATTATAAATCATGATCCAGTAGGATTTGCTCTAGGGACACAAGAATAGTTCAATATATTCAAATCACTCAATGTGAAACACAACATTAACAAAATAAAGGATAAAAATCATATAACCAGATGCAGAAAAACTTTTGACAAAATTCAATATTCATTTTACAACAAAAACTCTCAACAAAGTGGTTACAAAGGAAACATACCTCAACCTAAAGGCCATATATGACAAACTCACAGTTCATGTCATATTCAGTGGTGAAAAGCTGAAAGCATTTCCTCTAAACTAGGAAGAAAACAAGGATCCCACTCTCCTCGACTTCATCCAACATAGTTTGGAAGCCCTTGCCAGAACAATAAGGCAATAAAATGAGATAAAATTCATCCAAATTGAAACTGCCACTGTTTGCAGATGACATGTACTATACATAGAAAACCATATATGGTAATATATATATATGGTACTATATATAGAAAACTTTAAATACTCCACACAAAAAACTATTAGGTCTACGAAATGAACTGAGTAAAGTTACAATACACAAACAAAACACAGAAATCTATTGCATTTCTATACACTAATAATAATTGACAAGAAATTTATAAAAAACAATTTCATTTACAGTTGCATAGAGAAGAATAAATTAAATCAAGGAAGTAAAAGATTTGTACTCTAGAAACTATAAAACATTGGGGAAATAAACTAAGGAAGACACAATTAAATGAAGAGAGAAACTGTGCTCACAGACTAGAAGAATTAATACTGTGAAAATGTCCATATTACATAGAGCAATCTCCAGATTCAATGTAATTCCTATCAAAATACCCATAGCATTTTTCACACAACTAGAAAAATCCTAAAATTTATATGAAACAACAAAAGAGGTCAAATAGCCAAAGCAATCTTGAGAAAGAAGAAGAAAACTGGAAGTATTGTACTCCCTGGTTTCACATTATACCCTAAAGAACAGTAATCAAAAAATATAGTATTGGCATGAAAACAGACACGTAAATAAAAGGAATAAAATAGACAGACCAGAAATAAACCTACACTTATATGGTTAATGATCTGTGACATAGAAGGCAAGAATATACAGTGAGAATAAACAGCCTCTTTAATAAATGGTGCCGGGAAAACTGGACAGCTACATTCAAAAGAACCAAAATGGACTATTTTCTCATACCATATTTTATATAACAAAAAACTCAAAACAGATGGAGGAATTAAATCTAAGACCTGAAACCATAAAACATGAAGAAGAAAACATAGGTAGTATGCTTTTTAACATTGATGTTAGCAGTGGTTTTTGGTTATGCCTCCTCAGGCTATGAAAACAAAAGCAAAATAAACAAATGGGACTAAATCAAACTTAAAGTTTTTGCACATATAACAACGTCTGCAAATGAAAATACCATCAACAAAACAAAAAGGCTACCCACTGAATGGGAGAAGATATTTGCAAATGATATGTCCAAAAAAAGGGTTAATATCCAAAATATACAAAGAACTTATACAATTCAATATCAAAAAAAGGAAAAAACAGAAACAGCAACCCAATGAAAATACAGGCAGGGGATCTGAATAGATATTTCACCAAAGAAGACATACAAATGGCCATCAAACACATGAAAAAATGCTCAACAACAATCATCAGGTAAATGCAACCAAAACCACAATGAGATACTTGTTAAAATAGCTACTATCAAAAAAACACATTAATGTAGTACCTTTTATGGTGATATAATGATGATTAGATTTATTATAGTGATCATTTTATAAAGTACAGAAATATCGAATCACTATGTTGTACAACAGGAACTAACATAGTATTTTAGGCAATTATAATACTTCAAAAAGAAACAAGCAAGCAAACAATCTCATAGAAAAATAAATCAGATATATGGTTACCAGAGGCAAGAGGTGTGAAGGTCAGGAACGGTGGCGGTAAGGAGATACCCCTCGTCAAAGGTAAGATGCAGTGGCTCTGCTGGAGCAGTCGTGAGAACAGAGGAACCTGTTGGGCTACAGGCCATGGGGTCTCAGAGACTTGGACATTACTGAGCACACATGTATTGCATTGTGCCTCCTCAGAGTAAATGCCCAATAGTGGGATTGCCATGTCCTATGGTAGTTGTATATTTAGCTGTTAAGGAACCTCCATATTGTTCTCCACAGTGGCTGTAACAATTTATGTTCCCATCAAGAGTGTAAGAGTGTTCCCTTTTCTCCACATCCACTCTAGGATTTGTTGTTTGTACATATTTTGATGATTGTCATTCTGGCCAATGTGAGGTAATACCTCATTGTAGTTTCCATTTTCATTTCTCTAATGATTAGTGATGTTGAGCATCTTACCATGTGACTCATGGCCAATTGTATGTCTTCTATGGAGAAATGTCTGTTTACATCTGTGGCCACTGCTGGCTTTTCCAATAGTGGCCACAGGACTGGAAAAGGTCAGTTTTCATTTCAATCTTAAAGAAAAGCAATGACAAAGGATGTTCAAACTACTGTACAATTGCATTCATTTCACACGCTATCAAGGTTACACTCAAAATCTTTCAAGCTAGATTTTAGAAGTTCATGAAGTGAGAATATCTAGAGAAAGTGTCTTTTAAAAACATGATTGCAGTCACCATTTGCAGTGATTTTGGAACCCAAGAAAATAAAATCATCACTGCTTCCACTTTTTCCCCTTCTATTTGCTATGAAGTGGTGGGATTTCATGCCATAATCTTAGTTTTATGAACATTGAGTTTAAGGCCAGCTTTTTCACTCTCCTGTTTCCCCCTCATCAAGTGGCTCTCTAGTTCCTCTTCATGTTCTCCCATTAGAATGCTATCATCTGCATATATGAGGTTGTTGATATTTCTCCTGACAGTCTTGACCCCAGCTTTTGATTCATCAGCAAGGCATCTTGCACAATGTACTCTGCATATAAGTTTTAAATAAGCAGAATGACAATATATAGCCTTGTTGTACACTTTTCTCAATTTTGAATCAGTCAGTTGTGCCATGTCTGGTTCTAACTGTTGCTTCTTATCCCACATATTGGTTTCTCAAGAGACAGGTAAAGTGGTTTGGTAATCCAATCACTTGGAAAACTTTCCACAGTTTGTTGTGATCCAAACAAAGGCTTTGGTATAGTCAATGAAGCAGAAGTACATGTTTTTGTGGAATCTCCTTGCTTTTTCCATGATCCGATGAATGTCAGCAATTAGATCTCAGGTTCCTGTCTTTTCTAAACCCAGGTTGTACAGCTGGAAGCTTTTGGTTCACGTACTGCTAAAGTCTAACTTGAAGAATTTTGAACATGACCTTGCTAGCATGTGAAATGAGTTCACATGTATGGCAGTTTGAACAGTCTTTGGCATTCCTGGCTTTGGGGTTGGAATGAAAATTGACCTTTTCCAGTCCTGTGGCCACCACTGAGTTTTCCAAATTTGCTGACATATTGAGTGCAGCAAATTAACAGTATCAGCTTTTAGTATTTTAAACAGCTTAGTTGAAATTTCATCCCTTCTACTTGTTTTGTTCATAGTAATGCTTTCTAAGGCCCAACTTGAGTTCACACTCCAAGATGCCTGGCTCTAGGTGAGTGACCACATCATCATGATTATTTGGGTCATTAAGGCCTTTTTTTGTACAGTTCTTTGTATTCTTGGCACCTCTTCTTAATCACTTCTGTTTCTATTAAATCACTATTATTTCTGTCCTTTATCATGCTTATCCTTTCATAAAGTGTTCCTTTGATATTTCTAATTTTCTTGAAGATATCTCCATTCCTCTCATTCTCTTGAATTACTATTTTTCTTTGCATTGTTCATTTAAGAAACACTTTTTATCTTTCCTTGTTAGTCTCTGGAACTCTGCATTCAGTTGGCTATATCTTTCCCTTTCTTCCTTGCCTTTTGCTTCTCTTTCCTCAGCTATTTGTAAAGCTACCTCAGATGATCCATTTGTTTCTTGCATTTCTTTTTCTTTGGGAAGGTTTTGATCAATGCCTCCTGTATATTACAAACCTCTCTCTATAGTTCTTTGGACACTCTATCTACCAGGTCTAATCCTTAGAATCTATTGGTTAGTTCCACCCTATAATCATAAGTGATTTGACTTAGGTTATACATGAATGGCCTAGTAGTTTTCCCTACTTTCCCCAATTTAAGACTGAATTTTGCCACAAAAGGCTCATGATCTGACTCATAGTTTAAGGTATTGTTTCTGCTGACTATATAGCGCTTCTCTATCTTTGGCTGCAACGAATATGATCAGTCTGATTCTGGTATTGACCGTTTGGTGATGTCCATGTGTAAAGTCATCTCTTGTGTTGTTGGAAGAGGGTGTTTGCTATGACTCAACAAAACTCTGTTAGCCTTTGCACTGCTTCATTTTGTACTCCCAGGCTAAACTTGCCTGGTAAACTTCTGGGTATCTCTTGACTTCGTACTTGTGCATTCCAATCTCCTGACGTGTAAAAAACATTTCTTTTGTTGCTAGTTCTAGAAGGTGTTGTGAAGTGAGGTGAAGTCACTCAGTCGTGTCTGACTCTTTGCAACCCCATGGACTGTAGCCTACCAGGCTCCTCTGTCCATGGGATTTTCCAGGCAAGAGTACTGGAGTGGGTTGCCATTCCCTTCCCCAGGAGATCTTCCTGATCCAGGGATCGAACCCAGGTCTCCCACATTGTAGGCAGATGCTTTACCATCTAAGCCATCAGAGAAGGTGTTGTAGGTCTTCATAAAATGGGCAACTTCAGCTTCTTGGGCATCAGCAGTTGGACACAGACTTTGATTATGTGATGTTGAATGGTTTACCTTGGAAATGAAGTGAAATAATTTTGCTGTTTTTGAGACTGAACACAGGTACCACATTTTGAAGTCTTTTGTTGACTCTGAGGGCTACTCCATTTCTTCTAATGTATTCTTGCCCACAGTAGTAGATACAATGGTCATCTGAATTAAATTTGCCCATCATTTTAGTTTACTGATTCCTAAGATGTCAGTATTCAATCTTGCCATCTCCTGCTTGACCATGTCTAGTTTACTTTGATTCATGGACCTAACATTCCAAGTTCCTATGCAATATTGTTCTTTATAGCATCAGACTTTACTTTCAACACCAGGCACATCCACAACAGAGCATAGTTTCAGTTTTGACCTCTTCATTTTTTTCTGGAGCTATTAGCTACTGCCTTCAACTATTCCCTAGTAGCATATTGGACATCTTCTGAACTGGGGGGCTTATTTTCCACATTTTTTCATAACTCTCCGCTATGACTCATTCATCTGGGGTGGCCCTGCATGACATGGATCATAGCTTCATTAAGTTATGCAATCCCCTTGGTGCAACAAAGTTATGGACTATGATCTGGAATCACCATGTAATGTCAACAAATATAGTTCTTTCTTTGTCATTACCCCTCTGGGCACCAAGGAATTAATTCTCATTTGAAGGCAAAGGGATTCAGGATAGGGTTTTTCATAAGATGGCTGAGTATATAATTCATTGTTTAAACTGCATCCCATTTGAGAGTGCACCATAACCAATAAACAGGAAGAAACTGAGACTGTAAATACAATGAGGACATATCCAAATTATGAGCATCCCTCAACATTGAAAAGGAAGATTTCCCTATAAGCGAGATAGTTGGGTTCAGGTGATCTAGGACATTGGTTCAGTGTTACTATATATTTCATGGGTATTATATAGAGATAGAAGAGGAGAGGAGAATCCAGGAAAAGCTGGCTCCTTATCACAGGTTAAGTGTGACAAAAATGACTTGCGTATCTTTACTTCCCTTCCACAAGTTTAAGATGCTGTGAGATAACTTTGTTGGATTTGACATGAACTTCAAGTGCCTGATTTGGAGGTACAAAACTAGACATTGTTTCTCTTTTTTCTATTCCTATTATATGGAATGTTTTTTATCTCAAGTTCATAAGCATGTCTATGAGAAAATGAAAGAGAAGATGAAATTTCAAGAAAATATCTTGCTATGTTAATGTATAAAAAAAGTATTTAAAATTGCAAATGTGAAATATTTTACTAAAAGTGCCTCAACTAATGTGAAGAATATTTAATAAACTATTTCTATGGAAATCCTTTTAAAAATCAAAGCATTCTAACATTTCCACCTTGATGTAAGGTTTTTTGTTTTTTTTTTTTTTTCCAGATTCCATCATAATTTGACAATGCTTCTTTTGGGATTTAAGGCAAACTTAATGCAAACATAAAAGTATCCATTCTATTCATACTGTTATTATGAATGGAAGGTCCTAGGCCTATCTCATTTTTATTACTTTTATCTGTAAAATATTCTGTGACTTTTATTACCAAAATTATAATTGCACCTCTTCTTTTTATGCCAAATGATAACATGGTACACATAACATACCCATTTTATGCTAAACAATTCTACTTACAACTTAAAGACTTTAAAATCCTGATTTTTTTGATCCTTGCCTCCACTGAAAGAAGTTGTGTTCAGTTCTGCTTCCACTAAAATAAGTTTGTTCACTTTCCCGTTTTATATATAGGTGGTTCAGCATTCACCTAACTAGAGATTAAAGATGTAAACTGTTTACCTCTACACCTGTGTAAATAACTCCCTTATGTGAGTTCATGATATTTGGCTCAAGTACCCACTGATTATTGTCATTGCTAAATCTACTGACTTTCATCAGTACTCACCAGAATAAACTGAAAACTTTGGCACCCAGATCATTATTTCTGCTTTAATTAAAGTCATACCATTATACTTGTTGATGTCATTGGTTATATGATTGACCATAAACACCAGAATCTCAGAATTTCTAATTATCTCAACCTCATATGTCTTTCTCTGTACAGTTTTCTATAAAGTCACCATCTTAGATTTTGTCACTATCTGTAACTGCTCTGTGTTAATCAAAATTTGATTTACCTTTAACATTTCTATTTTTTTAGGTAACAAATATAAATATTATTATTTTTCCAATTATGTTTGTAATAATTGGAAGGTGATTTCTCTCAGCTGATCTTTATCTAACTTCTGCTACATCTGTCTGGCACTCATATTACTAAAGTCCTTCCATTTATCAAATTATTCTATTATCAAATTCCGTAAACCTCATAAAACTTTTTAACTCAGGAGGGAATTTGTGCTGGGTCTATTCTCCTCCCATGAACACAATTCTACATCTTTTCTTCTGTATTATTTTTTATAAAGTACTAATGAAGTATGAGGTCCCAGAGTTATATGTATAGTACTTTCATAAACCCTGGACTGTATTAAATGATTTATTATAAAAGAAAATCAATTTTACTTCCAAAAATTAAAATCACTTGTTTTATTCTTCTTTACTCCTAACCAAGAAACCATGAAAAATATAAACCTTTTTTCACCTTTGTAATAGTGGTTCACAACTGGATGCTTTCATCTATACTTTTTTAATTGAATTTAAGTTTTTATTTGGGATGTGTGTGTAACGGTGTAGGTAAGCGTGTACCTGTGTGTGTGTCTCTCTGTGCAACCACAATGTGAAAACATTAACAGATTAAAAAATAAATAAATAAAACTACTATAATATCATGGTCCTTTAAAAAAAAACATATCTATGAGTTGCTATAGTGATATTATAACAGGAGGAATGTTCCTGATTGATACACTGGGGGAAATCTCAGAATAGGTACAATTTTAACCAAAACTTGAAGGATAATAAAATAACTAATATCTATGTGAGAGAAAACTATAAACAAAATCAGGGAAGGAGAGGACATTTGGCAGCCTCTTGTTATCCAATGGGTCTTCATTTTTACATATTTATTTTGAAAATAATTTATTTACTGTAATTGGAGGATAATTACTTTACAACACTGTGATGGTTTTTGCCATAGGTATACATGTGTCCCCCCAATCCTGAACCTTCTTCCCACTTCCCTCCCTACCCTTTTCCTCTAAGTTGTCCCAAGTACCAGCTCTGGGTGCTTCATGCATCAAACTCACACTGGTCATATATTTTATATATGGTATTGTATAGGTTTCAATGCTATTCTCTCACCTAATCACCTTGAATTTTCACTCTTGTCATTCAGAATTCTCTCCCTTTTCACTTTCATACTAATCTCTGTAGGCTTGAGTAAGAAAGCTTTGAGGATATTTGCAGATAATTAAATGAAGGCAGTTTACAGCTAAAGATGTGTTTCCAAATAACCGTTGGAGTTAAATTGGACAAAGACTTAAATGTGCCTTTAGATTTCATTCTAGAAGAAGTATAAGTGTGTCTTTTAGGAGGAAACACTAACATCTGGCATGTGGCATATGGTATGCCAGATGCTTTCTGACCAATAACCAGAGAAATGTTAACCTTCTTGATCTGTGTACTATATTTATAATAATGAAATCTAAAATAGCATTCGTTGTCCAGGTTGGCATGTAACACACTTGTCTGACACAGAACACACAGGAAATAAGATTTCTGATATTTCTTATCTTAAAATCGTATCATTTTTATCACTATGTATTTGTATAGTTTTTATTTATTAATACAGAAATTTAACTTACTTCATTATATTTCATCTTTTGGTTTCCATTTTAACCAAGACAAAATAACTCAGATTAATTACTTTATTCAATATTTTCAAAGCTAATAGCTTTTTACCCTCCCAATTTGTGACATTTGTCTCTTCCTATGAGATTGGCAGTAGACATTCCTCATCACTATAAGCCACACTTTATAAACTTTTCTGCATATTTTTAATTCTAGAAAAATTATTGATGGTGAACATTGGGATCCAACTCAAAACCTTCCAACTGCTTATTCAGGTTGTAATGCCTTACAGTAGTTTTAAGGACAAGTGGCCTTGAACTATTTCCTATATACCCTCAGAGCTGCCTGTGTAACACTTACTCCAAATTTCAATCCTTTCCAATCATTGAATAGAAACATTTTCCTGTTTTGTTTTGTTTTTTTCACCCTTGCTCTGCTGTCCATTTATAGTCATTGTCGTTCTCTTCATATTTCAGTTATTATTTATAAGCCATGGGGTCCATAATCCTCATGAAATTTCTACTTATCTACCTGAATGAGAAGTAATTTCACTCACTTTTGAAATATACACCTATTGGTGGTGGTGGTTTAGTCACTAAGTCGTGTCCCACTCTTGCGACCCCATGAACTGTAGCCTGCCAAGCTCCTCTGTCCATGGGACTTTCCAGGCAAGAATACGGGAGTGGATTGCCATTTCCTTCTCCATATATACCTATTACATCTATGAAATTATAAATAGGATGAATATTATATATATATATAATTCTATACAAAGATTTTACTGATTCTCTTTTCAATTTTAGACAGGTTTAATATAAATATAAAACAAATTTTTCAAATCTATTGAATTAATACATTTTAAACCTCTTGAAAATCCAGTTATTTCCATGATCATCATGTGGTAATTATCACTTTTTAATAAGAGGAAAAATTTTTCTAATGCCATAATTAGAAACCCTTACCTGGGCTGTGTTATGTTTAATAACATAATCAACAATGTGATCACATCATAGAAAACATCATATTTACAAATTTTGAGAAAATATTAAATATAATGGAAAATGCTTTCAGTGAAAGTAAGAGTCTAGAAAGGTAAAATAAAGTGAAATAATGAGATTATTAAAAACTAAATAGTAGAATCTCCTTTCCCAGTCTTATTGCACTTACTAAACATCCTATTATTTTTCCCACCAAACTTGCTCTCTTCACTGCCTTTGTACTTATTTCCTTGCTTGAAATGCTATATTTTGAATCTCTACATGATTCTGACAATCTCTTGAAGTCATTGACTAAATACTTTCTTATCATAAGAGGTCTTTTATGATGCTATGTGTATAATAGCTTTGTATATACCACCTCCATCATTCTCCAATCATGTCTCTCATTTGTTTGTCCTGTAGTATTTTTCACTATCTAACACAGTACATTATCAAACACCCTCTTTCAACAACACAAGAAAAGACTACATATGGATATCACCAGATGATCAATATTGAAATCAGATTGATTATATTCTTTGCAGCCAAAGGTGGAGAAGCAGCTCTATACAGTCAGCAAAAACAAGACTGGAACTGACTGTGGCTCAGATTATGAACTCCTTATGGCCACATTCAGACTTAAATTGAAGAAAGTGGGGAAAACCACTAGACTATTCAAGTATAACCTAAATCAAATCCCTTACAATTACACAGTGAAAGTGACAAATAGATTCAAGGGATTAGATCTGATAGACAGAGAAGAAGAACTATGGACAGAGGTTCATGACATTGTACAAGGGGCAGTGATCAAGACCATCCCCAAGAAAAAGGAATGCAAAAAGGCAAAATGGCTGTCTGATGAGGTCTTACAAATAACTGAGAAAGGAAGAGAAGCTAAAGGCAAAGAAGAAATGGAAAGATATCCCCATTTAAAACAGAGTTCAAAAGATAGCAAGGAGAGAGAAGAAAGCCTTCCTCAGTGATCAATGCAAAGAAATAGAGAAAAATAATACAATGGGAAACACTAGATCTCTTCAAGAAAATTAGAGATACCAGGGGAATGTTTCATGCATAGATGAGCAATTGAATTAATACATTTTAAACCTCTTGAAAATCCAGTTATTTCCATGATCATCATGTGGTAATTATCACTTTTTAATAAGAGGAAAAATTTTTCTAATGCCATAATTAGAAACCCTTACCTGGGCTGTGTTATGTTTAATAACATAATCAACAATGTGATCACATCATAGAAAACATCATATTTACAAATTTTGAGAAAATATTAAATATAATGGAAAATGCTTTCAGTGAAAGTAAGAGTCTAGAAAGGTAAAATAAAGTGAAATAATGAGATTATTAAAAACTAAATAGTAGAATCTCCTTTCCCAGTCTTATTGCACTTACTAAACATCCTATTATTTTTCCCACCAAACTTGCTCTCTTCACTGCCTTTGTACTTATTTCCTTGCTTGAAATGCTATATTTTGAATCTCTACATGATTCTGACAATCTCTTGAAGTCATTGACTAAATACTTTCTTATCATAAGAGGTCTTTTATGATGCTATGTGTATAATAGCTTTGTATATACCACCTCCATCATTCTCCAATCATGTCTCTCATTTGTTTGTCCTGTAGTATTTTTCACTATCTAACACAGTACATTATCAAACACCCTCTTTCAACAACACAAGAAAAGACTACATATGGATATCACCAGATGATCAATATTGAAATCAGATTGATTATATTCTTTGCAGCCAAAGGTGGAGAAGCAGCTCTATACAGTCAGCAAAAACAAGACTGGAACTGACTGTGGCTCAGATTATGAACTCCTTATTGCCAAATTCAGACTTAAATTGAAGAAAGTGGGGAAAACCACTAGACTATTCAAGTATAACCTAAATCAAATCCCTTACAATTACACAGTGAAAGTGACAAATAGATTCAAGGGATTAGATCTGATAGACAGAGAAGAAGAACTATGGACAGAGGTTCATGACATTGTACAAGGGGCAGTGATAAGACCATCCCCAAGAAAAAGGAATGCAAAAAGGCAAAATGGCTGTCTGATGAGGTCTTACAAATAACTGAGAAAGGAAGAGAAGCTAAAGGCAAAGAAGAAATGGAAAGATATCCCCATTTAAAACAGAGTTCAAAAGATAGCAAGGAGAGAGAAGAAAGCCTTCCTCAGTGATCAATGCAAAGAAATAGAGAAAAATAATACAATGGGAAACACTAGATCTCTT
This sequence comes from Aepyceros melampus, assembly GCA_006408695.1. Taxonomy (NCBI): domain Eukaryota; kingdom Metazoa; phylum Chordata; class Mammalia; order Artiodactyla; family Bovidae; genus Aepyceros; species Aepyceros melampus. The sequence continues at coordinate 91,919 of SJXQ01002880.1, forward strand.
CAAGAAAATTAGAGATACCAGGGGAATGTTTCATGCATAGATGAGCACAATAAAGAACAAAAATGGTATGGACCTAACAGAAGCAGAAGATATTAAGAAGAGGTGGAAAGAATACACAGAAGAACTATACAAAAATGATCTTCATGACCCAGATAACCACATGGTGTGTTCACTCACTTAGAGGCAAACATCCTGGAATGCAAAGTCAAATGGGCCTTAGAGAGCATCACTATGAACAGAGCTAGTGGAGGTGATGTAATTCCAGTTGGGCTATTTCAAACCCTAAAAGATGATGTTGTGAAAGTGTTGCACTCAATATGCCAGCAAATTTGGAAAGCTCAGCAGTGGCCACAGCACTGGAAAAGGTCAGTTTTCATTCCAGTTCCAAGAAAGGCAATGCCAAAGAATATTCCAATTACTGCACACTTGCACTCATCTCACATGCTAGCAAAGTAATTCTCAAAAATCTCCAATTAATGTTGAAGCCATGCTTCAGCAGTATGTGAACCATGAACTTCCAGATGTTCAAGGTGGTTTTAGAAAAGGCAGAGGAACCAGAGATCAAATTGCCAACATCCGTTGGATCATGGAAAAGCAACAGAGCTCCAAAAAAATCTTCTATTTCTGCTTTTTTGACTACAGTAAAGTCTTTGACTGTGTGGATCACAACAAACTTTGAAAAATTATTCAAGAGATGGGAATACCAGACCACCTTACCTGCCTCCTGAGAAATTTGTATGCAGGTCAAGAAGCAACAGAACCAGATACGGAACAAAAGACTGTTTCCAAATCAGGAAGGTATATGTCAAGGCTGTATATTATCACTTGGCTTATTTAGTTTATATGCAGAGTACTTCATGTGAAATCCTGGGCTAGATGAAGGACAAGCTGGAATCAAGATTGCTGGGAGAAATACCAATAACTCAGATACGTAGGTGACACCACCTCTATGGCAGAAAGTGAAGAAGAACTAAAGAGCCTCTTGATGAAAGTGAAGGAGAAGAGTGAAAAAGTTGGCGTAAAGCTCAACATTCAGAAAACGAAGATATGACATATCATTCCACCACTTCATGGCAAATAGATAGGGAAACAATGGAAACAGTTACAGACTTTATTTTCTTGGGCTCCAAAATCACTGCAGATGGTGACTGCAGCCATGAAACTAAAAGACGCTTACTCCTTGGAAGAAAAGCTATGACCAAGCTAGACAGCATATTAAAAAGCAGAGACATTACTTTGCCAACAAAGGTTCATTTAGTCAAAGCTATGGTTTTTCCAGTAGTCATGTATGGATGTGAGAGTTGGGCTATAAAGAAAGCCAAGCATCAAAGAATTGATACTTTTGAACTGTGGCATTGGAGAAGACTCTTGAGAGTCCCTTGGACTGCAAGGAGATCCAATCAGCCCATCCTAAAGGAGATCAGTCCTGAGTGTTCATTGGAAGGACTAATGTGGAAGCTGAAACTCCAATGCTTTGGCCACCTTATGTGAAGAACTGACTCCTTGGAAAAGACCCTGATGCTGGGAAAGATTGAACGTGGGAGGAGAAGGGGACTACAGAGGATGAGATGTTTGGATGGCATCATCAACCCAATGGGCATGAGTTTGAGTAAACTCCGGAAGTTGGTGATGGACAGGGAGGCCTGGCATGCTGCAGTCCATGGGGTCTCAAAGAGTCAGACATGACTGAGCAACTGAACTGAACTGAAGGTTTGGGAGTTGGTGACAGGCAGGGAAGCCATGGGGTCGCAAAGAGTCGGACACGACTGAGTGATTGAACTGAACTGAAGTGATTATCTTTACTAGAGGAAGAATCTATGTGAACAATATGATAGATATCTTCAAATAAAGATTCAGATTTGTTATTCAGTCAGTAAGTCATGTGTGACTATTTGTAATTTCATAGACGGCAGCAGACCAGGCTTCCCTGCCTCTCACTCTCTCTCTCTCATAATTTGCTGAAATTCATGTCCATTAAGTCAGTAATGTTATCTAGTCATCTCATTCTCTGCTAACCTCTTCTCCTTTAGCCTTCAATCTTCCCCAGCATCAAGGGTTTTCCAATGAGTTGACTCTTCATATCAGGTAGCCAAAATATTGGAACTTTAGTGTCAGCAACAGTCCTTCCAATGAATATTCAGAGATAATTTCCTTTAGGGATGACTAGTTTGATCTCCTTGCAGTCCAAGGAATTACAAAGTCTTCTCCAGCACTACTTTCGAAACTTCAATTCTTAAGCACTCAGCATTCTTTATGGTCTAACTCTCACATCCATATTAACTGCTGCTAAAACCATAGATTTGACTATATAGACTTTCTTCTGCAAACTAATGTCTCTGCTTTTTAATATGCTGTCTAAGTTTGTCATAGCTTACCTTTCGAGGAGCAAGTGTCTTAATTTCATGGCTGCAGTCACCATCTGCAGTGATTTTGGAGCCAAAGAAAATAAAATCTGTCACCACTTCTACTTTTTCCCCATCTATTTGCCATGACATAATGGGACTGAATGCCATGATCTTAGTTTTTTGAGTGCTGAGTTTCAGACTAGCCTTTTCACTCTCCTCTTTCACCCTTATCAAGAGGCTCTTTAATTCCTCTTCACTTTCAGGTATTAGAGTGGTATCATCTGCATAACTGTTGTTGATGTTTCTCCCAGCAATTGTGATTCCAATTTGTGATTCATCTAGCCTGGCATTTTGCATGATGTCCAGTGAAGTGAAGTCGCTCAGTTGTGTCTGACTCTTTGCGCCTTTTATAAGGAAGGTTTTATAAAGCCTCCTTATGAAACCACTTTGACTTCTTGCATTTGTTTTTCTTTGAGATGGTTTTGGCTACTGCCTCAAAATGATGTTACAAATCTCTGTCCATAATTCTTCAGGCACTCTGTTTACCATATCTAATCCCTTGAATCTATTTATCACCTCCACTGTATAATCATAAGTGGTTTGACTTAAGTCATACCTGAATGGCCTAGTGACTTTTCCTACTTTCTTCAGTTTGAGACTGAATTTTGTAAAAAGGTGCTGACAATCTGAGCTATAGTCAGCTCCAGGTCTTCTTTTTCTGACTGTATAGCTGTTCTCAATCTTTGGCTGCAAAGAATATGACCAGTCTGATTTTGATATTGACCATTTGTTGATGCCCATGTGTAGAGTCTTCTGCTGTCTTGTTGGAAAAGGGTATTTGCTATGAAGAGAGTGTACTCTTGATAAAACTCTCTTAGCCTTTATTCTGCTTCACTTTGCACTCCAAGGCCATATTTGCCCATTATTGTAGGCATCTCTGGACTTCCCTGGTGGCTCAGACGATAAAGCGTCTGTCTACAATGTGGGTGACCCGGGTTCGATCTCTGGGTTGGGAAGATCCCCTGGAGAAGGAAATGGCAATCCACTCCAGGACTATTGCCTGGAAAATCCCATGGACAGAGGAACCTGGTCGGCTACAGCCCATGGGGTCGCAAAGATTCAGACATGACTGAGCGACTTCACTGGACCCATATTTTTGCAGTCCAATCCCTTATGTCCAAAAAATGGACATCTTTTCTGGCATTAGTTCCAGAAAACCTTGTAGGTTTTCATAGAACAGGTCAACTTCAGCTTCTTCAGCATCAGTGGGTGGGGCATAGACTGGGATTTCTGTGATACTGAATGGTTTGCCTTGGTAATAAACTGAGATCATTCTGTCATTTCTGAGACTGTACACAAGTGTCACATTTCAAACTCTTTTATTAACTATGAGGTCTACTCCATTTCTTCTAAAGGATTCTTGCCCACAGTAGTGGATATATGTATATATCTGATTACCTAAAGATGTTGATGTTAACTACAGGATATGGATAAAGATGGATAAAATATTCTATGTATTCCAAGGGTTGAAAATATGAACAAATAAAAGTAAAATGAATAAATTTATTTTTGTTCAGAATAATAAAGAATATTTTAGCATTCATTCCAAAAATGAAAGGGTTTTCTCAAGAGTTAGGGAGTGGTATATTAACTGTTATCTGCACCATCTCTTTTCAGAGGTGTTATAAAAGTGATTAAACATGAAATAGAGATCATACCTGAAGACCCTTCAATCTGGATTCACTGTAAGTTCTATGAAAAATAAATTTTAAAATATTAAAGGTATAAATCTGCACAGGTAATATTTTTAGACTTAAACTCAGGAAAAAGGCTGAATTCTATGTTTTTGTGATTTGAACTTGCAAAATATCAGCAAATTTATTATTTTATTATTATTATTGAGATCAATTACAGCGTATTCAGCAGAATGACTCAGACATTTTGTAATCATCCTTCCCAATCTGTCAATTTATATTATATATCACTGACAATTATTTCAGTTTTATCTTATCTGTGTTCTTATGACTACTTTATAACAGATTGCTTTTCTTAACACTTTTTAAATTTTTTATCAAGTAAATTTACTTTAGAAATAAGCAAGAACTTTTAAATTAATTTTTTGTTAGGATATCCGAGTTATTTTAGAACATTATTCTCAAAGATTTGGATGATCTTTTATCAAAGTACAAACATTAATATACATGATGTTTTTAAGCATTATTGTCAAGCTTTTGCAATAAAATTTTCAAACACAGTCTCTTATTCATGTTGTTTTCAGTTATGCTATTGACTGCATGAGTAGCTGAATCAATGATGCATAAATTCATCAAGTCAAAAAAAAATCAAAATCAATTGAAAACTGCTGACTCTATGAATGTTACTTTTATGAGAAGAAAACATATCAGATTAAGCTGACTTGCTATGACCTCTAGAAGAAAATTTAAGCAATTTTTCACTCACTTAATCCTGTAGTATTTTTTTAATTATTGTTTCACATAATTTTTGTTTTATTTCTATGTAAATTTATTTTAAAATATAACTCACATTTTGGATGCTTATATTTGGATGCATGGAGTGGTCAGAACTACTCTTCAGAGATGATTTAGTTTGGGAAGGAAAAAAAGTTTGACCAAGTAGCATCATTACTTCCTTGAAAAAATTCACATTTTCAATGAAACTTTTATAAAACTGCTTAGATTACTTTGGAGGCATGCTGTTGACATAACTATTACTAGAATTCAAGATATTTCATTGATCTTATAGAGAGTAAATAAAGAGGTTAATTTAGTAATCCTATCTATGTCATAAAGCATAACACCTCCAAAGTTTGTTGTCTAAACCTTGATCAAGATTGTAGATAAGATTTTAGAAGGCAATGCTTTTTCATGTTGCTATGCTTAGAGTCACTCAAGCTATTCATTTGGTTTCTGGGCTGGTCTAGAGATATAAGAACATCTTTATTCTTGCCTTGGCAGAGTCCTCTAGAAAACTAGGTTAAGTACAGTCTTTTTTTAGGACTTTCCCTCATGGGCCCTCCATCGTGAACTAATTACTTGAATGACAGTTCAAGGTTCTAAAAATAATTCTTCCAAAATATAGGAACCAAGACCTGGCAATTGTTGTAAAGGCTAGACCTGTAAGAACTGGTATGGCATTACTTTTATGGTACTCTGATAGTGGAGTACTGCCCAGCTCATTTTGAATGGCAGGAGAAATAGAACCAAGCTTCCGAAGAGACGAGTGTCAGAATATTTGGTTATCTTTATTCTGATAGTGAACTGAGTTTTAATCCCTTGTTCAAATGTTCTTGAAGTTCCCTTTTATATTTAATCAGGGAATTAAGAAATACTTCTTTTTCTCTTCTCATGACTTTTAAAAATTCATACATATATATATATATATATGTTATATATAGTCTCAGCAAATGTCAAAAGGAGATTTCACTTCAAATCCAATAGCTTGCAAACTCAGCAGTTTTAGAAGAAAGTCAAGTTTATCTAGAACTTTGCATTGTTTCTGGATTAGCTGAGACCTAGGTTCACTATTTCAATTTAACTTACCATCCAGTTTTTATAGTAAATTCTTGAGAATCCATAGGGTTTTATGATTCCTTTTGAATTCCTCACCAGGTTTCTTTGTAATAATATGACAAAACTTGTCAAACTTGTGAACCCAAAAGAGTTGGCTGAAGCTCAGCAGTTTTATGTTTAATTTGGAAGCTCACTTGGGCTTGGCTGAACATGAAATGTCAAGCTTAATGTGCTTGACTTAAAATAGTAAAGTTAAAGCAAATAAATCAATGCAAATTCAAGTAAGTTGGACACTGTGTGTTACTATTAAAGTCAATAACAGTTAAAATCAAGACCATCAGGAAATGAGGAACCAGTTCTAGAAAAAATTGTAAAATCAATGAAGTTTGTCTTCAAATTGTTTCTGAAAGCTCTAAGCCTTGTTCTACTCTGATGCTGATTTGTTAAACAATCATGCTTTCTTTCCTGTGGCTCTACAAGTCTCCTCACACTAACAATTTTTCCCTCAAATCTCTTCTGCTCTGTGAATACTCTGCATTTCTTTTCTATGTTGAAACTCACTTGAGTGTTTGGGGGTTTTTTTCCCCCCACTTAATTAATTGATTTCCTTTTGGTTGCACTGAGTTTTCATTGCTGCTCATGGGCCTTCCCTAGTTGTGGAGAGCAGGGGCTACTGTTGGTTCCTTTGTTCAGGCTTCTCATTGCAGTGACTTCTCTTGTTCCAGAGCACAGGATCTAGACACATGTGCTTCAGTAGTTGTGGCTTGTTGGCTCTAGGGCATACGGGCTTCATTAGTTGCAGCACAGGGACTTCTTAGTTGTGCCTCAAGGATCCTAGAGCATAGGTTAAGGAGTTGTGATTGGATTTAGTTGCTCTGCAGCATGTGAAATCTTCCCAGACCACGAACTGAATCTGTGTCCTCTGCATTGGCAGGATTCCTATCCACTGCACCACCAGGGAAATCCTACTTGAGTTTTTATTATACCTATATATCTTATACACATAAATATGCAAATACCATTAATTATATATATAATACTAATGTATGTGATCATTATGTATAGTATATAATAATATATAACAGCATAGTATATGTTAATAACATGTAAAATATATATTTAATATATTGTATATGCATTGAGTGAGGTATGCTACTCTTATAGAATACTGTCTGATATGCTAAGATTTTAATTTATGAAAAAGAAAAATAAACATATTTACTGAAAGCAAAAATAACAGATTTTCTACCAAGATATAATATGAAAATAATAACATAGTCATTCATGGGCCTCATAGTCAATTCCAAGGAACCATTTTACCTTTTTAGATAAGTATATATTATAAATTAATAATAAGAAACATTTTACATCTGTCTTGTTAAGGAAGAATGAAAGTGCCTTAAGCATGAAAAATAGAGAATTGCATTTGGTTACAATTTCCATTTGAGTAGGTCCAAGGTAAACCTGTCACAAATTTGCACCTTTTGCATCATATGGCACATAAATGAATAGCTGAAGAAATTGAAGATTAAAAAAAAGACTAGCCAGTAAGTTTGCCAAAATAGGGAATTTTCAAATAGGAAAAAAGCATGGACTTTTGCCAATGCTCTATGTTTGTTTCTTTAATAAACTTTGTTCTCTTGTCTTCATAACCTCTCAACTTTGTTACCTCTGGAATTTCATCTTTGATTTAATTTATATTTCTCAATGTAATTGTTTTTTTTTTCTTTATGGCTATGCTAAAAAGTAGTGTGTGGATAGATATGATCACAATATTATACTTGCCTCTAACTCAACCCAGAAAATAAAAACTGAGAGAAAATTTTTTTTCATGATTTGAAAAATATTTAATAAAACAGTTACTCTTGATAAATGATTTTTTTTTTAAATCCCTAGTCTGGTCAAATTTTTCTGTTTTATGAAGTCTCAGTAAGTAAAGCAAAGAGTTTAAATTTATGCACAATATATCTTTGAACAAAATTATTTTACTTCTGTAACTCCCAGAAACAAATTATAAATCAGGAAATGTTACATCTGTCAAAGAATAGCACAGCTTTCAATTGTTTAATCTAGATAGAGAAGACCAGAGTGAGGATTAATATAAAATATGATTTAATCTTTCAAAAATACTACTAAAGTTACTATTAATATTTTTTAACTCAATGTAGAGTTAATACTACATCGGGAGAAAGAAAGTAAAATATGACATTTCAAAACCACAGTGAAACATTTAGATAGGTCATATTGTTATTATCATACTGCAGATTCTCTTAGGAATGATCTTTTTAATTTTCTGAAAACAAAAACAAACAAACAAAACAGAAACATTAGCATAATGGCACAGATTACACAATAATGGAAAACTGATATTTTAGGTACACCCTGGTGTCACAGTGAGAATGATGTAGTCTAAAATCAAACATAGATACAACCCTGCTTCTTATGTTATCCCTTCAAATACCCTATTTTTCTGCTTCCCATTTAGCCCATTCTGTTTCCATACATCATGAAGCTAAGTCAAATTCATTTTATCACTGTAGATAAAATATCTTTATTAGACAGAAGTATAAAAATATAAAATTAACTATAGCTTGGTACAAGAAATCAGTTTGCTTTTTTATTTGATTGAATTTTTATATCTTGATCCATCTTTCCTTATACCACAAAAATTAACAGAACTGTTTTTCAACCCATATATCACTCACATTAGTCTTTTTTTTAATATCTTCTCTATTTATAGAAGCTCTATTGAAAGACATAAAGATTGAATTGCAAACACTTGTCATTGAAAGCCTTAAATATATAATATAATGTGACTGATAATTAAAGCATATATATAAAATGTTGAGTAAGGGTGTAATACAATTGCAGACCTTAACTCTCCATCAGGATGGACCCAGCACACCATCAAATTTTAAAACACAATGAAATTGTTTTATTTCATAAAATTATTGTGTATGTTTGGGTGTGCACATATTTATTGATGGAGAAAGCATCATCTAACAAACTCTTTCCTATTCTCTAAATAATTATTATTCTAAATATTCTTTCCTTCCTAGTGATGTGCATACAATATTTACTAACTTTAACCTATTGTGACTATATGCTTATATAAGATTATGTATAATACTTCTTCCACATCTTAGTAAATATATAGTTATAGTATGTAATATATACTATAGCATACATAACTACACTAATGTATAGTTAACCACCAGGTAACAACTGAGATGCATATATTAATATATATTATGCACACTTTGGCTTATCTTCATTGCACTCTGAACATGAAAATTGAAAGAAATTACTTTACCAAGTAACCATTGATATATTGAAGGATTTATAAGTAAATTTGGTTTACTCCTAGGGGGGAGGCTCAGGAAGCAGTTTTCAAAGTATGGGAGAACAATAAGAAACAGGATGATTCTATGTACCATTCTTGTTGCTGTTGTTGTTTAGTTGCTAAGTCACATCTGACTCTTTGTGACCCTATGGACTACAGCACCCCAGGCTTTCTGATACTTTACTATGTCCCAAAGTTTGTCCATTGAGTCAGTGATGCTAACCAATCATCTCATCCTCTATTGTCCCCTTCTCCTCTTGCCCTCAATATTTCCCAGCATCAGGGACTTTTCCAATGAGTCAGCTCTTCACATCAGGTGGCCAAAATACTGGAGCTTCAGCATTTATCATTCTAATGAATATTCAGGGTTGAATTTCCTTTAGGACTGACTGGTTTGATCTCCTTTCAGTCCCAGGGATTCTCAAGAGTCTTCTCCAGAACCACAACTCGAAAGCATCAATTCTTCAGCACAGTCTTCTTTCTGGTCCAACTCTGACATCTGTACATGACTACTGGAAAAATCATAAGTTTGACTATACACACCTTTGTTGGCAAAGTGATGTCTCTGTTTTTAATGTGCTGTCTGAGTTTTTAATAGTTTTCCCTCCAAGGTAAAGTGTCTTTGAATTTCATGTTTGCAGTCATCATCCACAGTGATTTTGGAGACTAAGATAATAAAATCTGTCACTGTATCCATTTTTCACCCTTCTATTTGCCATAAAGTGATGGAACCAGATGCCATGATCTCAGTTTTTTAACACTGAGTTTTAAGCAAGTTCTTTACTCTCCTCTTTCACTAGCATATAGAGGCTGTTAGTTCCTCTTCACTTTCTCTCATTAGAGTGTTATCATCTGCATATCGGAGGTTGCTGATATTTCTCCCAGCAATCTTGATTCCAGTTTGTGACTCATCTGGCCTGGCATTTCACATTATATACTCTGCATGTAAGTTAAATAAGCAGGAAGACAATATACAGCTTTGACATACTTCTTTCCCAATTTTGAACCAGTCATTTGTTCTGTGTTTGGATCTGTTGCTTCTTGGCTTGTGTACAAGTCTCTTAGGAGACAGGTAAGGAGGTCTGATAGTCACAACTTTAAGAATTTTCCAGAGTTTATTATGATCCACATAGTCAAAACCTTTAGCATAGACAATAAAACAGAAGTAGATATTTTTCTGGAATTCCCTTCCTTTCTCCATGATCCAACAAATGTTGGCAATTTGATCTCTGGTTCCTTTGCCTTTTTGAAGCTCAGATTGTATACCTGGAAGCTCTTAGTTCATGTACTGCTGAAACCTAGCTTGAATGATTTTGAATATTACCCTACTATCATGTGAAATGAGCACAATTTAAGGGCAGTTTGAACCTTATTTCACATTCCTTGCTTTGGGATTGGAATGAAAAATGACATTTTCCTGTCCTGTGGCCAATGCCAAGTTTTCTAAATTTCCTAAGTTTTAACAGCATCATCTTTTAGAATTTTAATTTGCTCACCTAGAATTCCATCACTTCCACTAGCTCGTTTGTAGTAATGCTTCCTAATGCTCACTTGACTTCAAACTCCATAATGTCTGGCTCTGAAAGAGTGACCACACCATCATGGTCATCCAAGTCATTTTTTTTTGGTATAGTTTTTCTTAATCTCTCTGTTTCTCTTAGATCCTTACCATTTCTGTCCTTTATTGTACCCATCCTTGCATTAAATGTTCTCTTGATATCTCCACCTTCGTGAAGAGAACTCTCGCCTTTCCCACTCTATTATTTTCCTCTATTTCTTTACATTGTTCACTTGAGGATTCTTATAGCTCCTCGCTCTTCTCTGGAATGATGTATTCAGTTTGGTATATATTTCCATTTCTCCCTTTACATTTGCTTCTCTTCTTTCCTCAGCTATTTGGAAAGCCTCTTCAAACAACCATTTTGCCTTCTTGTATTTCCTTTTCTTTGAGATGAATTTGGTCACTGCCTCTTATAGAATGTTATGAACCACTGTCCATCGCTCTTCAGGCAGGGTATCTACCACATTTAATTCCTTGAATCATGGATTAATGAACCATAACCTTGCCATGGTGGAAGATCTTGCATAACTCGATGAAGCTCTGAGCCATGCCATGCAGGGCGACCCAAGATGGACGGTTCATAGTGGAGAGCTCTGACCAAATATGGCCCATTGGAGGAAGGAACGGCTTACCATTCCAGTAATCTTGCCTCAGGAGCTCCATGAACAGTATGAAAAGGGAAAAAGATATGACACTGGAAGCCCCTCCAGGTTGGGAGGTGTCTATTATGCACCTGGGGAAGAGCAGAGAAATAACTCCAGAAAGAATGATGAGGTTGGGTCAAAACTGAAGCTATACTCAATTGTGGATGTGTCTGGTGGTGATAATAAAGTCTGATGCTGTGAAGAACAATATTGCATAGGAACCCGGAATGTTATATCAATGAATGAAGGTAAATTAGATGTGATCAAGGAGGAGATGGCAAGACTGAACATCAACATCTCAGGAATCAGTTAACTAAAATGGACAGCAATGGTCATTCAGATGACCATTATATCTACTCCTGTGGGCAAGAATCCATTGGAAGAAATGAAGTAGCCCTCATAGTCAATAAAAGGGCAAAATGTAGTGCCTGGATACAATCTTAAAAACAATTATACTTTGCCTTGGTTCATTTCCAAGGCAAAGTATTCAGTATCACACTAATTCAAATCTATGGCCCAACCACTAACGCTGAAGAAACTCAAGTTGAACCATACTATGAAGACCTAGAAAACCTCCTAGAACTAACATCAAAAAAAAAAAAGTCTTTTATATCAATCATATTACAATCCTCTCTTTTTATCACAGAGGATTGCAATTGCAAAGTAGGAAGTCAAGAGCTACCTAGAGTAATAGCCAAGTTCAGCCTTGGATTACAAAATGAAGCTGTGCATAGGTTAACAGAGTTTTGCCAAGAGAACACACTGGTGATAGCAAACTTCTTCTTCCAATAACACAAGCGATGACTCTACACATGGACATCACTAGATGGTCAATACCAAAATCAGATTGGTTATATTTTTGGGAGCTAAAGATGAAGAAGCTTTATACAGTCAGCAAAAACAAGACTGAGGCTCAAATCATGAGCTCCTTACTTCAAAATTCAGTCTTAAATTGAGAAAAGTAGGGAAAACCATTAGGCCATTCAGGTATGAAAATGAAAGTCACTCAGTAGTATCCAATTCTGCAACCGCATGGAATTCTCCAGACCTACTGGAGTAGGTAGCTTTTCCCTTCTCCAAGGGATCTTCCCAACCCAGAGATCAAACCCAGATCGTCCACATTTCAAGCAAATTCTTTACCAGCTGAGCCACAAAGGAAGCCCATTCAGGTCTGAGCTAATCAAATTGTAAATTTAAGATGACATCCAGTCCCATCACTTCATGGCAAATAAATAGGGAAACAGTGGAAACAGTGACTGACTTTATTTTTCTGGGCTCCAAAATCAATGCAGATGGTGATTACAGCCATGAAATTAAAAGATGCTTACTCCTTGGAAGGAAAGTGACGACCAACCTAGACAATATATTAAAAAGCAGAGACATTACTTTGCCAACAAAGGTCCATCTAGTCAAGGCTATGATTTTTCCAGTGGTCATGTATGGATGTGAGAGTTGAACTATAAAGAAAGTTGAACACCAAAGAATTGATGCTTTTGAACTGTGGTGTTGGAGAAGATTCTTGAGAATCCCTTGGACTGCAAGGAGACCCAACTAGTCCATCTTAAAGGAGATCAGTCCTGGGTGTTCACTGGAAGGATTGATACTGAAGCTGAAACTCTGGTACTTTGGCGACCTGAGTGAATAGCTGACTCATTTGAAAAGACCCTGATGTTGGGATAGATTAAGGGCAGGAGGAGAAGGGGACGACAGAGGATGAGATGGTTGCATGGCATCACCAACTCGATGGACATGGGTTTGGGTGGACTCCGGGAATTGGTTATGGACAGGGAGACCTGATGTGCTGAGATTCATTGGGTCGCAGAGTTGGACACGACTGAGCGACTGAACTGAACTGAACTGATGTCATTGCTTCAAAGGGGCACTTTGTTTCTATTTACTGCCTGTCAGTACAGACTGCGGAGAAGGCAATGGCAACCTCCTCCAGTACTCTTGCCCGGAAAATCCCATGGATGGAGGAGCCTGGTGGGCTGCCTTCTATGGGGTCACACAGAGTCGGACATGACTGAAGTGACTTAGCAGCAGCAGCAGCAGTACAGACTGTGCTTTTGAGCAAGGTTGAAGAATTCCCTTCACTACTAAACAGACAACTGTAGGTTTTAGAAAGTTTAGAGGAAAATATTTATTCTAATGATGGGGAATTTTTTTTAAATCCTATGTCCCTTGAGTTTTTGTCTACCTAGACTTTATAATTCCATAATCCTTTTATACCTAAGGGCCCAAGAGGGACCAAAATTACAGATATAATCTCAGGACTGAGTTCAGGACTCTGGGATTTTGAATTTACTATAATAACCAAGAATTTGGAATGACTAAATCCAGATGTGGAAGCTGAAACTCCAGTACTTTGGCCACCTGATGCAAAGAACTGACTCCTTAGGAAAGACCCTGATGCTGACGAAGATTGAGGGCAGGAAGAGAAGGGGATGACAGAGGATGAGATGGTTGGATAGCATCACTGACTTGATAGACATGAGTTTGGGTAAACTCTGGGAGTTGGTTATGGACAGGGAGGCCTGGTGTGTTGCAGTTCACGGGGTCGCAAAGAGTCGGACATGACTGAAAGACTGAACTGAACTGAATCTGCCTTTCTCAGTTCAATTCAGTCGTTCAGTTGTGTCCGACTCTCTGCGACCCCATAATCACAGCACACCAGACCTCCCTGTCCATCACCAACTCCCGGAGTTCACTCAGACTCATGTCCATTGAGTCTGTGATGCCATCCAACCATCTCATCCTCTGTCATCCCCTTCTCCTACTGCTCCCAATCCCTCCCAGCATCAAAGTCTTTTCCAATGAGTCAACTCTTTGCATGAGATGGCCAAGGTACTGGAGCTTCAGCTTTAGCATCATTCCTTCCAAAAAATGCCAGGGTTGATCTCCCTCAGAATGGACTGGTTGGATCTCCTTGCAGTCCAAGGGACTCTCAAGAGTCTTCTCCAACACCACAGTTCAAAAGCATCAATTCTTCGGCACTCAGCCTTCTTCACAGTCCAACTCTCACATCCATGCATGACCACAGGAAAAACCATAGCCTTGACTAGACGGACCTTAGGCGACAAAGTTATGTCTCTGCTTTTGAATGTGCTATCTAGGTTGGTCATAACTTTTCTTCCAAGGAGTAAGCGTCTTTTAATTTCATGGCTGCAGTCACCATCTGCAGTGATTTTGGAGCCCAAAAAATAAAGTCTGACACTGTTTCTACTGTTTCCCCATCTATTTCCCATGAAGTGATGGGACCAGATGCCATGATCTTCGTTTTCTGAATGCTGAGCTTTAAGCCAACTTTTTCACTCTCCTCTTTCACTTTCATCAAGAGGCTTTTTAGTTCCTCTTCACTTTCTGCCATAAGGGTGGTGTCATCTGCATAACCAGGCTCCTCTGTCCATGGGATTCTCCTGGAAAGAATACTGGAGTGGGTTGCCATTCCCTTCTCCAGGGGATCTTCCCAACCCAGGGATTGAACCTGGGTCTCCTGCATTTCAGGTGGATTCTTTACCAACTGAGCCACCAGGGAAGCCCTATCTGCCTTTCTAGAAGATTCAAATCAATCATTTTATGGCCCGGGATGACTCGCCTGGTGCCAGGATTATCTCAAAATATATCTTGTGGGTGAGGGGCCTGGTGCCATTCTCTGATTTTTGAGACATTCCTTTCTTTCATAACAGACTGCTAGTAACTTCTCCCCTGAAGAAGGAAAGGGCAACCCACTCCAGTATCCTTGCTTCGAGAATCCCATGGATGGAGGAGCCTGGTAGGCTACAGTCCAAGGAGTCGCAAAGAGTCAGACACGACTGAGCGACTTTTTACTTTTACTTTACTTACTTAAACTCCTGTTCAGCTTTTTTCCCCTATGTTTTCCACCCTCTATTGCTCAGCCTTTTTGCATGAAATCAGTCATTATCCATCAGCACTTTCCCTAGTCTGGATTATGTAATGCAGAATATTCATTCTACTATTATCATCTTCAGGAACAAATATGAATATGGTATTTTCTTCCCAATTCAGTTCAGTTCAGTCACTCAGTCGTGTCTGACTCTTTGCGACCCCATGAATCGCAGCACGCCAGGCCTCCCTGTCCGTCACCAACTCCCAGAGTTCACTCAGACTCGCGTCCAATGAGGCAGTGATGCCATCCAGCCATCTCATCCTCAGTCGTCGCCTTCTTCTCCTGCCCCCAATCCCTCCCAGCATCAAAGTCTTTTCCAATGAGTCAACTCTTCGCATGAAGTGGCCAAAGTACTGGAGTTTCACCTTTAGCATCATTCCTTCCAAAGAAATCCCAGGGCTGATCTCCAAAATGGACTGGTTGGATCGCTTTGCAGTCCAAGGGACTCTCAAGAGTCTTCTCCAACATCACAGTTCAAAAGCTTCAATTCTTCAGTGCTCAGCCTTCAAGTCCAACTCTCACATCCATACATAACTACTGGAAAAACCATAGCCTTGACCAAATGGACCTTAGTCGGCAAAGTCATGTCTCTGCTTTTGAATATGCTATCTAGGTTGGTCATAACTTTTTTTCCAAGGAGTAATCGTCTTTTAATTTCATGGCTGCAATCACCATCTGCAGTGATTTTGGAGCCAAAAAAAAAAAAAAGTCTGACACTGTTTCCAATGTTTCCGCATCTATTTCCCATGGAGTGATGGGGCCAGATGCCATGATCTTCATTTTCTGAATGTTGAGCTTAAGCCAACTTTTTCACTCTCCTCTTTTACTTTCATCAAGAGGCTTTTTAAAACATTGCTTCCATTATCTCTGTGTGGACATGTGGATGTGAGGTATGCCGTTTTCTCTATATTTTATTCACAAGCACATTTCAAAACACCTACCAAAACACTAAGAACTCGCTCCTATTTGGGGTGAAAATTATGGTCCCTGAAGCTACTTCAAATTTTTGTCATGCTTCTCAATGACACATTTATATTTGTGTTTAATCAGGATAACAATTGGTAGATCCAGTCTTTTTAGCAATTGAATTTAGTGTTTGTTCTGAAATACATCAGAAAATACATTTTAAAAACTACATTAAGTAATTGTTTTATGTGTGATATGCCCCAATTGCCTTATTTAAAATAGTTTTTTAATGTTTCAAATGGAAGTAGATTTTTCTGTTTGTTCCTATATTTTAAATTATTTAAGATGAGACTTTGGTACATTAGTTATTAATAATAAAAAAAAAAAGCATTTCTTTTCCTTTACCAAAAATAATTTCCAATTATTTGAGATACAAGAATGGAATTAGAATTACAAGTGCATCTGAGATCCAATATCTTTTAGAGGAAAAAACAGAATAGCAGATCTGAGTGCTTAATTTTAACCAAACCAAACTCTTCCTGATATTTTAATTTGCAACCTTGGGAAAGTGCTGGACTTTCATAACTGTGTTTTTCTCTTGGGCAGAGAGAGTCTAAATCACACCTGTTACTAAAGTGTCAGGCACTGAACCAGCTCTCACTCCGTTAAAACTAGTTCCTTAACTCCCTTCCATCTCCTTCCACACACCTCAGTGTAATTGTGAAGATCTAATAAACTGTGGAAAATTCTGAGATAGATGGGAATACCAGACCACCTAACCTGCCTTTTGAGAAATATGTATGCAGATCAGGAAGCAACAGTTAGAACTGGACATGGAACAACAGACTGGTTCCAAATAGGAAAAGGAGTACGTCAAGGCTGTATATTGTCACCCTGCTTACTTAACTTATAGCAGAATACATCATGAGAAATGCGAGACTGGCAGAAACACAAGTTGGAATCAAGATTGCCAGGAGAAATATCAATCACCTCAGATATGCAGATGACACCACCCTTATGGCAAAAAGTGAAGAGGAACTAAAAAACCTCTTGATGAAAGTGAAAGAGGAGAGTGAAAAAGTTGGCTTAAAGCTCAACATTCAGAAAACGAAGATCATGGCATCCAGTCCCATCACTTCATGGGAAATAGATGGGGAAACAGTGGAAATAGTGTCAGACTTTTTTTTTTTTGGCTCCAAAATCACTGCAGATGGTGACTGCAGCCATGAAATTAAAAGACGCTTACACTTTGGAAGAAAAGTTATGATCAACCTAGATAGCATATTCAAAAGCAGAGACATGACTTTGCCGACTAAGATCTGTCTAGTCAAGGCTATGGTTTTTCCAGTAGTCATGTATGGATGTGATCATGTATGGACTGTGAAGAAAGCTGAGCGCCGAAGAATTGATGCGTTTGAAGTGTGGTGTTGGAGAAGACTCTTGAGAGTCCCTCGGATTGCAAGGAGATCCAACCAGTCCATTCTGAAGGAGATCAGCCCTGGGATTTCTTTGTAAGGAATGATGCTGAAGCTGAAACTCCAGTACTTTGGCCACCTCATGTGAAGAGTTGACCCTTTGGAAAAGACTTTGATGCTGGGAGGGATTGGGGTCAGGAGGAGAAGGGGACGACAGAGAATGAGATGTCTGGATGGCATCACTGCCTCGTTGGATGCGAGTCTGAGTGAACTCCGGGAGTTGGTGATGGACAGGGAGGCCTGGTGTGCTGCAGTTCACGGGGTCACAAAGAGTCGGACACGACTGAGTGACTGAACTGAACTGAAAGTTAATTATATTCAGACAAGAGTATTTTATACTATCAGTGAAAGTGAAAGTCGATCAGTCATCTCCGATTCTGTGATCCCATGGAAGTCCATGGAATTCTCTAGGCCAGAATAATTCAATGGGCAGTCTTTCTCTTCTCCAGGGGTCTTCCCACCCAATGATCAAACCAAGGTCTCCTGATTTGCAAGCAGATTCTTTACCAGCTGAGACACAAGGGAAAACCAAGAATACCAGAGTTGGTAGCCTATTCCTTCTCCAGTGGATTTTCCCCACCCAGAAATCAAACTGGGGTCTCCTGCATTGCAGGTGGATTCTTTATCAACTGAGCTATTAGGAAAACCCTTTTATACTATCAGGTGCTATACAAATAAAAGAAGTTTATTCAATTCAAGCTTTTACATTAAATAGCTATTATATCCATTACAGAAACAGAATTAATTTTAAATTTATCAGCATGGATTTAAAAAGTATTCCATAACTTTTATTAAATTAAAAACAAACAGCCTTTCTACTACAGAAGACACTTTTCCATTAGCCTTCACCATTCATTATACATTTGGATGAATTTAATATCTGTAGTTAGTATGTTTACATTTGGATACATAATCTTAAATGACTGAATCAAAACTGTTCGTGAGGAGAAGCTCTAAATACATAATTGTTCATAGGTAAACTGTGGAAAATTCTGAAAGAGATGGGAATACCAGACCACCTGACCTGCCTCCTGAGAACTGTGTATGCAGGTCAAGAAGCAACAGTTAGAACTGGACACTGAAAGGTTGTTGCTGAAACATGAAAGACACTGGGATCCTTGGCCTCTGGAGGAGAAGAATTCAATCCAGGGCCAGAGATGAGGCTTGATCACTCAGAGCTTTTGTGTAATGAATAAAACTTTATTCATAAAGTATAAAAGAGATAAAGAAAGCTTCTGACATAGACATCAGAAGGGGCAGAAGGAATATCTGCCTGCTAGTCTTTCCCTGGATGTTATATAGTTACTAGCAGTCTGTTAATGAAAGAAAGGAATGTCTCAAAACTCAGAGAATGGCACCAGGTCCCTAACCCACAAGGTGCATTTTGAGATAATCTTGGCACCAGGCAAATCATCCCAGGCCATAAAACGATTGACTTGAATCTTATATAAAGGCAGATTACCATATAAATAGTTTCATTTCATGGATTAGGAGAACAATGTATGAGAGTAACATGCTGGTTTGTCAAGTCAGTTCTGAGCCTTTAGGTGGAACAAACTTGAAGAGAGAGTCTGAGGTAAATGCATAAGTACATTAACATAGCTTAAGACAACCATTTCCATAAGAAAAATGCATTGGTTAGCTCAAAATCTGAGAAAAGTTAAGTTCAGGTGGAACCAGGTGTCATTATGGCAACACTGTGTTTTAAGAGAAACATCTTTTTAAATTTGTATGGAGAAGGGGAAAAATATATCACCAGTTTGTTTCTTCCTGCCACTTAAGAGTGAGATAAAAGAAGTCTGACACTTGCAGCCTATTTCCCCCGTTTGGAGAGCCCTGGACTTCCTGCCTTTTATCATCTCAACATGGAACTAAAGACTGGTTCCAAATTGGGAAAAGAGTACATTAAGGCTGCTTGTCAACCTGCTTATTTAACTTATATGCAGAGTACATCATGAGAAATGCTGGACTGGAAGAAGCACAAACTGGAATCAAGATTGCCAGGAGAAATATCAATAACCTCAGATATGCAGATGACACCATCCTTATGGCAGACATCAAAGAAGAACTAAAGAGCCTCTTGATGAAAGTGAAAGAGGAGAGTGAAAAAGTTGGCTTAAAATTCAACATTCAGAAAATGAAGGTCATGGCGTCTGGTCCCATCACTTCATGGCAAATAGATGGGAAAACAATGGAAACAGTGACAGACTTTATTTTGGGGGCTCCAAAAGCAACTGAACTGAACTGAAAATCACTGCAGATGGCGACTGCAGCCATGAAAGTAAAAGACACTTGCTCGTTGGAAGACAAATTAAGACCAACCTACACAGCATATTAAAAAACAGAGACATTACTTTGCCAACAAAGGTCCATCTAATCAAAGCTTTGGTTTTTCTGGTAGTCATGTATGGATGTGAGAGTTGGACTATAAAGAAAGTTGAACACCAAAGAATTGATGCTTCTGAACTGTGGTGTTGGAGAAACTCCAAAAGCAACTGAACTGAACTGAAAATCACTGCAGATGGCGACTGCAGCCATGAAAGTAAAAGACACTTGCTCGTTGGAAGACAAATTAAGACCAACCTACACAGCATATTAAAAAACAGAGACATTACTTTGCCAACAAAGGTCCATCTAATCAAAGCTTTGGTTTTTCTGGTAGTCATGTATGGATGTGAGAGTTGGACTATAAAGAAAGTTGAACACCAAAGAATTGATGCTTCTGAACTGTGGTGTTGGAGAAGGCTCTTGAGAGTCCCTCAGAGAGCAAGGCGATCCAACCAGTCCATCCTAAAGGAAATCAGTCCTGAATATTCATTGGAAGGACTAATGTTGAAGCTGAAACTCTGGTACTTTGGCCACCTGTTGTGAAGAACTGACTCATTTGAAAAGACCCTGATGCTGGGAAAGATTGAAGGCGGGAGGAAAAGGGGACAACAGAGGATGAGATGTTTGGATGGCATCCCCGGCTCAATGGACATGAGCTGGAGTAAACTGCAGGAGTTGGTGATGGTCAGGGAAGCCTGGCATCACAAAGAGTAGGACACAACAGCGACCAAACTGAACTGAAACTCACTATACCTAGAAACGGTATGATTCACTAAAGTCATTTTGCACATAAGGAAGCTCTAGAATTATCAAAGAGTAGAATGGGGTTCTACGTTCAGAATAAAGCTATCAAGGGAATGTTTGTTAAGATTTTTCAGCTAGGGATTAGCTGATTTGGGTCCAGAATCCAGACTGTTAGCAATGAGCACAGTGCTTTTTCTCTCTTCCAATACTTCACAGACGACACAGGAAAATAAAGTTATAAAATAATGTGAAAATCAAAACAAAATAAAAATGTCAAATAAAATAACACAATTGTTGTGTATTTAGTTAACCTGAATTCATAACCCTACAATTCATATGTAGTATGTGTTCAGTAGGATGCCTCAAAATGACCTCTAAAATGGGATATTAAAGACACATAGATAATATATACATTTTGTGCTTTTTTAAATTTCTATTTTATTTTTGATTGGAGGATAATTCCTTTACAATATTGTGATGTTTTCTTCCATACATCAATATGAATCAACCATAGGTATATGTATGTTCCCTCAAAATATCTAGCCTACTTTGGGTTGAGAATTATTTAGATGTATAACAAGATATAAATATCATGCAAATGATAAATACTTAGAAAGACTTATGTGTAGAACAGTAGCAAATTATTGTATGAAAATTTGCTCTAAAGAGCTGAACTGTGAAGAACTGTTCACAGAACTGAAGCCTCCTCAGATATCCACTTTGTTTTCTTGCATTTCTTTTTTGGGGGGATGCTTTTGGCCATTGCCTTCTGTAGAATGTCTCAAACTTCTATCCATAGTTTTTCAGGCACTCTGTCTACCAGACTACTTTTTGTCGTTCAGTTGTTGCTCAGTCATGTCCAACTCTTAGCTACCCCATGGACTGCAGCATGCCAGGATTCCCTGTTCTTCACCATCTCCTGGAGCCTGCTCAAACTCATATGCATTGAGTTGGTGATGCCATCCAACCATCTTGTCTTGTTATCCCCTTTTCCTCCTGTCTTCAATCTTTCCCAGCATTAGGGTCTTTACCAATGAGTTGGCTCTTCACATCAGGTGTCCCAAGTATTGGAGCTTCAGCTTCAGCATCAGTCTCTCCAGCAAATATTCAGGGTTGATTTCCTTTAGGACTGACTGGTTTGATCTCCTTGAAGTTCAAGTATCTCTTAAGAGTCTTCTCCAACAGCACAGTTCAAAGCATCAATTCTTCGGCTCTCAGGTTTCTTTATGGTCCAGCTCTCACAACCATACATGGACTACTGGAAAAAGGATAGCTTTGATTATAGGGACATTTGTGAAGAATACAGCTATAGCTCATTCTGTGAAATGAGAAGCACATTTTTAGGTAATTTCTTATTAAAATGACAATTATTTGAATATTGTTGGAAACGAAGTAGTGATTATTTCTATTATGAATGAACAGTCCACAAAGGGTGTTCCTGAAGATGCTTCCCACTGCCCATTTGGTCATCAATGCAAGATTCAAACAGGATCCTCTCTGGTGTACAGAAAACCACTATATCAACATCTGTCAGCCAACATGAGTATCATATTTTCTTTCTTCTGTTGCTCAAGGTTCATTTATTTTTGAAAGTCGCATCACAGCCATCATAGAATTATTATGCCTAAGTATATTACAGAGGACACATGGGAAAATTATCACAGGAAGACTTTAGGAATAAGATGAAATATTTTAAGCAGAGTTGGAAATAAGAGTTCAGGCATAAAGGGCAATAAGAGACATTTTAAGAACCAAAGAAGAACATGACTATCTTAAAATGGCAAGGAAGGCAGTATTCTTATTACTTATATGACAGGAGGAAGCTAGAAGTTAAGTAGTTTGTCCACTGTTTCACAGATAGTAATTTGAAGTTTGTTTTCTATAATACCTTGTCTATTTTGTTTGAACCACTTCACTCTTTAAGATGTGCTATTGAAAGTTGCATCAAATCATTTTAATGTAATACTAAGGAGATCCATTAGGCATGTTTCATTGACCTTTTAAATGAAGGCTTATTTTACAAAATTTTAAAGGCAAAATCTGTCCTTTCTTTAGTTTCTCCAACTGTTTTATTTATTTGTTTGAGTGGTAGTGGAGAAAGAGTTACCTATTTATTTCTTTATTTAATCAGGTAAAACATATAATGTGAAAACTATCCTATTAACTTTTGTACATGTACTCTATGGTATTATAAATTATATACACATATTGCAAAGCAGAACTCTAAAAACATTTCAGGTCACATAACTGCAAGTGTATGCCCATGAAGCATCATTTCCCTAATTCCCTTTCTCCTCAGCCCCTGGCAAACTGTTATTTGCTTTCTACTATTTCTATTAGTTTGTCTAGTTTAGATATCCCAATATAACTGGAATCATGCATTATTTGTTCTTTTGTGCCGGATTATTTCTTTATCATGTTCTCAAATTTCATCAATGTTTTAATACATGATAAGATTTTCTTCTTAATAATGCTGAATAATATTCTGTTGTATGTCTATATCTCATTTTCTTTATTTATTCATCTGCTGATGGGCATTTAGTTTCAGCATTTTCACTAATGTGAAGAATTTAAAAATGAGCATGAAAGTGAAAATACCTTTTGACATCCTGTTTTATTTATTCATGTATTTATTTATTGTTAGTGGAGCATGATTGTTTACAAAGTTGTGTTAATTTCTGCTGTACAACAAAATGAATCAACTATATATACACATATATTCCCTGCCCCTTGGAACTTCATCCCAGCAAACCACCCATCCCATCCTTCTAGGTCATCACAGAGCACCAAGCTGAACTGCTAGTGCTATACAGTAGGTGTCCACTAAATTCATCAAAGCTGTATATTGTCACCCTGCTTATTTAATTTATATGCTGCATACGTCATGAGAAATGCCAGGCTTGATGAAGCACAAGCTGGAATCAAGATTGCCAGAAGAAATACTGATAAACTCAGATGTGCAGATGGTACCATCTTTATGGCACAAAGTGAAAAAAAACTAAAGATCCTCTTGATTAAGGTGAAAGAGGAGAGTGAAAAAGATGGCTCAAAACTCGACATTCAAAAAGCAAAGATCATGACATCTGGTCCCAACAGTTCATGGCAAATAGATGGGGAAACAATGGAAACAGTGACAGATTTTATTTTCTTGAGCTCCAAAATCACTGCAGATGGTAACAGCAGCCATGAAATTAAAAGATGCTTGCTCCTTGAAAAAAAAAAAAAACTATGACAAACCTAGATAGCGTATTAAAAAACAGAGATATTATCTTGCAACAAAGGTCCATATACTCAAAGCTATGGTTTTTCCAGTAGTCATGTATGGATGTGAGAGTTGAGCCATAAAGAAAGCTGAGCACTGTAGAATTGATTCTTTTGAACAGTGGTGTTGGAGAAGACTCTTGAGAGACACTTGGACTTAAGGAAATCAAACCAGTCAATCCTAAAGAAATATTCCTGAATATTCATTCCCTGAATATTCATTGGAGAGATTGGTGCTGAGGTTGAAGCCCTAGTACTTTGGCCATCTGATGTGAAAAGCCAACTCATTGGACAAGATCCTGATACTGGGAAAGACTGAAGGCAGGAGGAGAAGGGGATGACAGAGGACAAGATGGTTGGATGGAATCACCAACTCAATGGATATGAGTTTGAGCAGGCTCCAGGAGATGGTGAAGAACAGGGAAGCCTGGCATGATGCAATCCATGGGGTCGCTAAGAGTTCGACATGACTGAGCAACTGAACAACAACAATTAGTCTGTTAGACAGATGCCTGAAAATCTATGGTCAGAAGTTTGAAACATTGTACAGAAGGCTGTGACCAAAACCATCCCAAAGAAAAAGAAATGCCAGAAGACAAAGTGGATGTCTGAGAGACTTACAAATAGCTGTGGAAAGAAGAGAAGCAAAAGGAAAGGAAGAAAGGAAAAAAGTATAATACCCAACTGAATGCAGAGCTCCAGAGAATAGCAAGAAGAGATAAGATGGCCTTCTTAAAAGAACAATGCAAAGAAACAAAGAGAAGAGTATAATGGGAAAGACTAGAGATCTCTTCAAGAAAACTGGAGATATAAAGGGAATATTTCATGCAACAATGGGCATAGTAAAAGACAGAAATGGTAAGGGCCTAACAGAAGCAAAAAAGATTAAAAAGAAATGAAAAGAATACCCAAAAGAACTATACAAGAAAGATCTTAATGACCTGAATAACCACGATGTTATGGTCACTCACCTAGGGCGAGACATCCTGGAGTGTGAACCCAAGTGGGATTTAGGAAACATTCAGTTCAGTTCAGTCACTCATTCGTGTCCGACTCTTTGCTACCCTATAAACTGCAGCATACCAGGCCTCCCTGTCCATCACCAACACCCAGAGTTCACTCAAACTCATGTCCATCAAGTCAGTGATGCCATCCAGCCATCTCATCCTCCGTCATCCCCTCTCCTCCTGCTCCCAATCCCTCCCAGCATCAGGGTCTTTTCCAATGAGTCATCTCTTCACATGAGGTGGCCAAAGTACTGGAGTTTCAGCTTCAGCATCAGTCCTTCCAATGAACACCCAGGACTGATCTCCTTTAGGATGGACTAGTTGGATCTCCTTGCAGTCCAAGGGACTCTCAAGAGTCTTCTCCAACACTATAGTTCAAAAGCATCAATTCTTTGGCACTCAGTTTTCCTCACAGTCCAACTCTCACATCCATACATGACCACTGGAAAAACCATAGCCTTGACTAGACGGACCTTTGTTGGCAAAGTAATGTCTCTGCCTTTCAGTATGCTATCTAGGTTGGTCATAACTTTCCTTCCAAGGAGTAAGCATCTTTTAATTTCATGGCTTCAATCACCATCTGCAGTGATTTTGGAGCCCAAAAAAATAGTCTGTCACTGTTTCCACTGTTTCACCACCTATTTCCCATGAAGCGATGGGACCAGATGCCATGATCTTAGTTTTCTGAATGTTGAGCTTTAAGCCACCTTTTTCCTCTCCTCTTTCACTTTCATCAAGAGGCTTTGCTAGGAACAAGTGTAGTGGAAGTGATGGAATTCCAGCTGAGCTTTTTAAAACTCTAAAAGAGGTTATTCTTAAAGTGCTGCACTCAATATACCAGCAAATTTGGACTAGTCAGTAGTGGCCACAGGATTGGAAAAGGTCAGTTTTCATGCAAATCCCAAAGGGCAATGCCAAAGAGTTTTCAAACTACTGTATGCTTACACTCAGTTCACATGCTACCAAAGCTAGCATGTGAAAAATTCTCAAAATTTTCTCAAAATTCTACAAGCTAGATTTTAGCAGTATGTGAACTACAACTTCCAGATGTACACACTAATCTTCAAATAGTCAAAGGAAACAGAGATCAAATTGCCAACATTTGTCAGATCATGGAAAAGGCAAGGGAATACCAGAAAAACATGTATTTTTGCTTCATTGACTATACTGAAGCCTTTGACTATGTTTATCATAACAACTGTGGAAAATCCTTAAAGAGATGGGTGTATCAGATTATATCTGCCTCTTGATAAACCTGTATGCAGGTCAAGAAACAATAGTTAGAACCATACATGGAACAACTGAAAGGTTCAAAATTGGGAAAGGAGTACAAGGCTGCATATTGTCATCCAGCTTATTTAACTTACATGCAGAGTACATTATGTGAAACACTGCATGAATCACAAGCTGGTATCAAGAGTGCCAAGAGAAATATGAATAATCTCAGAAATGCAGTTGTTGGCAGAAAGTGAGGAGAAACTAAAGAGTCTCTTCATGGGGGTGAAAGAGGAGAATGAAAAAGCTGGCTTGCAGCTCAACATTAAATAAAAACTAAAATCATGGCATCCAGTCCCATCACTTTAATGACAAAAAGAAGGAGAATAAATAGAAGCAGCAACAGATTTTATTTTCTCAAACTCCAAAATCACTGTGGACAGTGACTGCAGTGATGAAATAAAAGCCACTTGGTCCCTGGGAAAGAAAGTCATGACAAACTTAGACTGCATATTAAAAAGTAGAGACATCACTTTGATAACAAAAGTTTACATAGTCAAGGCTATAGTTTTTCCAGTAGTCATGTATGGATGAGAGATTTGTATCATAAAGAAGGCTAAGCACCAAAGAATTGATGCCTTCAAATTACGGTGCTAGAGAAGACTCCTGAAAATTCTTTGGGCTGCAGGAGATCAAACCAATCAATCTTAAAGGAAATTAATGCTGTATATTCATTTGAAGGATTATTATTTATACTGAAGTTCCAATACTTTAGCTGTCTAATACAAAGAACCAATTCATTGGAAAATTTCCTCATGCTGTGAAAAATTTAAGGCAAATGAGTAGGAGGTGGCAGTGGATGAGATGGTTAGAAAGCATCACTCACTCAATGGACATGAACTTGGACAAACTCTGGAGATACTGAAGGGCAGAGAAGCCTAACATGCTGCAGTACTCGATCACAGAGTCGATCATGACTTAGCAACTGAAGATCAGCAATAATTGTAGAAATGCTTTGTAAGAAAAAAAAGAAATTTGCTTTTTCATAATAGCAAAGAGTTGAATCAGAACTACATAATAAAATGTGTACACAATGTATTAAGTATTACAAGATGCACTTTTTATGAGTATAGGTTAATAGTATGCTTACATAATGATAACAATCCAGTTCTACTTGGTAACATGTTGTTCAGATTTCTGGTCATTTCTGTACTCACTCATCAAATTAGTTCATGTTTGTTTGTGTTAGTGCCTATATTAACTACCAATTAATTACCACCTACTCAATCACATTGACTATGAGGCAGCCTGAAATCATCATTTAACACATGGAAATTTAGTGAATAGATTCCTTGAGTTCTGATTATTTACATAATCTAGAAATTTGATGAGCTAATAATTTATTATGTCATATTTGTACATATTACTCTAATATAAATCTTCTTAGTAATAAGAGTAGAATTTCTACTTTTCCTAGAAATCAATTACAAATCAAATGGCATTGGATGTAGCTTCCAAAATCAGTTTCAAAAAGAAATAATTTTGTATGTTGAAGAGATTAAGAAATCAAGTCTCAATAGTTCAATGTCTATTGTGATAATTCCCAGATGATTTTTAACACCAATATACTGACCTATTTTAACAAAATGGAGCCAGATAATTGAGACAATAATGAATAGAATGTCTCAGTTATTCCTATAATTGCTTCACCATTCACTCTACTACCCAGACCTCATTTTACAAAGGATAGGCTGGGAATAGAGTATTTTTTCTTTCAATATTACTTTTTCTATTTAGCATTTCTAATGTTTTAACCACTTCTAACGTTTGTTTATTAAAATTAAGAGAACATTAAAAATGACAAGTATTCATAAAAGCATTAAGGGAATAATGTTGATATTTCCATTGTTTTTGTTTCTACTAAATTAAATCACTGAGTGTCCTTCCAAAAAAATCTTTTTATCTACAAATGTTAGACGGATTTACTAATGAAAACAGAGGGATATTAAAGCCCTAAAGCGTAACGCAGAAAAAAATGTTCCTATAATTCTTTCCAAAGAAATATTTGCTTGAAACAACTGATGAAAATATTTACAAGCAAACATGAGCACAACATATTTAAGACCAAAATCCTCACTAATATGCAAATATCACATTGATGAAACTGATGGAATATAGCCAAGATAGTAGATTCATACATTTAAATGAATTAATATCATATCAAATTTGCATTGGATTTGTCTTGGATATATTATGCCAAATGATGAATTATTGAATTTTTAATCTTTGAATATACTTCTTCATTCCTGTCTAGGTATAAGCTTTAGAATTTCCTTAAGGGAGAGATTACCTAAAACATTAAATTTAGAGTTTACATTTTAGCTTAAGGTATGAGGTTATAGCTCAATTTACCTGTTTACTTTGACTATTTTGCCAATAACAATATTACCAGATAATTAGATCATGCAACAGTCTGTAACTTTCATTTAGTTCAGAACTGACCAAATTTTTTCTGTAAAAGATCAGATAGTAAATATTTTAGGCTTTGAGGGTTATATTTTCTCTGTCTTTTGCTTTTATAAAAGCAGCTGTAGACAATGCTTAAACAAGTGAGCATGGAAATGTTCCAATAAAACTTTATTTACAGACATTGTAGCTCAATTTTTTGTGTGAATTTCTATGTAACTCAGTAGGTAAAGAAACTGTCTGCAGTGTAGGGGATGGAGGAGTTGCAGGTTCAATCCCTGGGTCAGGAAGATCCCCTGGAGGAGGACATGGCAATCCACTCCAGTATTCTTTTTTTTTTTAATTGAAGGATAATTGCTTTACAGAATTTTGCTATTTTTTGTCAAACCTCAATATGAATCAGCCATAGGCATAAATATATCCCCTCACTTTTAAAACTCCCTCCCATCTCACTCCCCATCTCACTCCCCATCCCACCCCTCTAGTTGATACAGAGCCCCTGTTTGAGTTTCCTGAGCCATACAGCAAATTCCTGTTGGCTATCTATTTTACATAAGGTAATGTAAGTTTCCATGTTACTCTTCCATAAATTTCACCTTCTCTTCCCCTTTCCCCATGTCCATAAGTCTATTCTCTATGTCTGTTTCTCCATTGTTGCCCTATAAATAAATTCTTCAGTACCATTTTTCTAGATTCCATATATATGTGTTATAATACAGTATGTATCTTTCTCTTTCTGACTCATTTCACTCTGTATAATAGGTTCTAGGTTCATCCACCTCATTATAACAGATTCAAATGTGTTCCTTTTTATGGCTGAGTAAGCATATTCAAAAGCAGAGACATTACTTTGCCGACTAAGGTCCATCTAGTCAAGGCTATGGTTTTTCCTATGGTCATGTATGGATGTGAGAGTTGGACTGTGAAGAAGACTGAGCGCCGAAGAATTGATGCTTTTGAACTGTGGTGTTGGAGAAGACTCTTGAGAGTCCCTTGGACTGCAAGGAGATCCAACCAGTCCATTCTGAAGGATTTCAGCCCTGGGATTTCTTTGGAAGGAATGATGCTAAAACTGAAGCTCCAGTACCGTGGCCACCTCATGCGAAGAGCTGATTCATTGGAAAAGACCCTGACGCTGGGAGGGATTGGGGGCAGGAGGAGAAGGGGACGACAGAGGATGAGATGGCTGGATGGCATCACTGACTCAATGGACATGAGTCTGAGTGAACTCCGGGAGTTGGTGATGGACAGGGAGGCCTGGCGTGCTGCGATTCATGGGGTCACAAAGAGTCAGACATGACTGAGTGACTGAACTGAACTGAATATTCCATTGTGTATATATACCACAGTTTCTTTATCCATTCATCTGTCGATGGACATCTAGGTTGCTTCCATGTTCTAGCTATTGTAAATAGTGCTACAATGAACAATGGATACATGTGTTTCTTTCAGTTTTGGTTTCCTCAGGGTATATGTCGCTCAGCTTCCCTGGTGGTGCAGAGGTTAAAGCGTCTGCCTGCAATGTGGAAGACCTGGGTTCGATCCCTGGGTCAGGAAGATCCCCTGGTGAAGGAAATGGCAACCCACTCCAGTATTCTTGCCTGAGAATCCTGTGGATGGAGGAGCTTGGTGGGCTACAGTCCACGGGTCGCAAAGAGTCAGACACGACTGAGCGACTTCACTTTCACTTTCAGGGTATATGTCTAGGAGCCCCCCAGTATTCTTGACTGGAGAAGCCCATGGACAGAGGAGCCTGGCAGGCTACATATGGTCACTAAGAGTTGGTTACACCTGAAGCGACTGAGCACGCAGAATCCCAATGATTATCTTTTTTCAAAAAATAAAACATTTCAAACCCATTCTTAACTCGCAGAAGATATAAAAACAGGCCGAAGGCTGAGTTTGGCTTTCAGACGATATTTTGCTAGTCACTGATAGTTAAATAAAATTTTAGTTAGCTACTTTTAAGATCATGTACACTCGTGGCTGATTCATGTCGATGTATAGCAAAACGAATACAGTATTGTAAAGCAAAATAAACTAAAAAATAAAAATTAAAAAAAAAAAGAACAGCACTCAAACATCTTCATCGTGGGCTTAATCACATTGCAACCCATACTTTTCTAGCCTAAAGTGAAAGTTCCAAGAATTTTTTCTAACTTAACTTATCTAGTCATAAGATCACATTTTATTTTTTGGTTTTTGTTTCTTTTGCTTTTTATACTGGTGTTAATATGACTGGCTGTAATGTAGGTCTGGAGCACCATCTAGAGATGAAAAGTTAAAATTGACATTAAAAAAATAAAGACTAAGAATCAGTATAGCTGGAGGATGACTTTGCAATTTACAATTAGTGTGCAAATTATATTTTCAAATGATCAGCTCTCAGTCACACACTTTCCTAATTGAAAGCAAATACTGTTTAATGTTGATTCTCTGTGTGAATTTTCCAAAAATACATTGATTTGAACTGGTTCAGACTATAATTTGCATTCCATGAAAATAATTTTTAATGACTAGATTACTGTGTGTTTAATTATATACATAAAAACCTCTAATGTTGAGTAGATATGTTTTAAAAAAAAAAATCTCCTAAATACCATACATATAAACGTAAAAGTACAGGTAATCAAAATTAGTATGAACAATCTGTTCCCTTAGAGCTTAAACCAGTTTATTCATTATTCCCAATATACATTTTTCTTTCTTTTTTACATAATACTAGAACTATTTTCTATGTTTATAACTGCAAGCACACTTCTGTCTCTCAGTTTGTGGTAGATGATAAAAGGATTGCAATCAGTCTATAGAGCTTAGTGCAATTTTCTTATTACATGTATAGCTTGATCCACAATGATTTAGTAATAGAGCTACAGTTCTATTGATTTATGTGATAGTTAAGGAGTCGAGACTATTTTCTTAATTAAGTAGCTAATTAATAAAATGAATACTGCTATTTTAAAATAACATTTACAATGTATCAGACTATAGTGAGCCAAGAGCCCTTTCTAACTTTGACATTTCAATTTCATCATTTTTTGGAAAAACTATCCTGTGTCCCATAAAATTATTAGGGTAATAACAACTAATTTTTAAGAATATAGGTGACAGCATGAACACACCCTTTTCTACAGTTATATTCTACAAGTATATGCTATTTGTCTTAGTTATTGTCTTTAAAATTTTATATATTATATCATTTATTCTCCAACTAACCTCAAGAAAATCTACAAGTTAGAAACTAGCGTTCTATCTCATACATGTGAAAATACATTATTGAAGCTATTTAAATAACAGAAATTGTATGGACCTAATGGAAGCAGAAGATATTAAGAAGACGTGGAAAGAATACACAGAAAAGCTATACAAAAAAGTTCTTCATGACCCAGATAACCATGATGGTGTGATCACTCACCTAGAGCCAGACATCTGGAATTCAAAGTCAAATGGGCCTTAGGAAGCATCAAAAGAACAAAGCTAGTGGACATGATGGAATTATAGATGAGCTATTTTAAATCTTAAAAGATGTTGCTGTTAAAGTGCTGCGTTCAAAATGCCAGCAAATTTGGAAAACTCTGCAGTGGCCACAGCACTGGAAACAGTCAGTTTTCATTCCAGTCCCAAAGAAGGGCAATGCCAAAGAATATCAAGCTGCCACATAATTGCACACATCTCACAGTCTAGCAAAGTAATGCTCAAAACTCTCTAAGCCAGGCTTTAATAGTATGTGAACCATGAACTTCCAAATGTTCAAGCTGGACTTAGAAAAGGTAGAGGAACCAGAGATCAAATTGCTGACATCCATCAGAAAATGGAAAAGGGAAAAGAGTTCCAGGAAAACATCTACTTCTGCTTTATTGACTATGCCAAAGCCTTTGACTATATGGATCACAACAAACTGTGGGAAATTTTTAAAAAGATGAGAATACAAGACCACTTTACCTGCCTCCTGAGAAACCTGTATGCAGGCCAAAAAGCAACAGTTAGAATCAGACGTGGAACAACAGACTAGTTCCAAATTGGAAAAGGAGTACATCAAGGCTGTATATTGTCACCCTGCTTATTTAACTTATATGCAGAGTACATCATGTGAAAATGTCAGGCTGGATGAAGCACAAGCTGGAATCCAGATTGCTGGGAGAAATATAATAAGCTCAGATATGCAGATGACAACACCCTTATGGCAGAAAGTGAAGAAGAACTAAAGAGCCTCTTGATGAAGATGAAAGAGAGTGAAAAAGTTGCCTTAAAACTCAACATTCAAAAATCTAAGATCATAGCATCAGGTCCCATCACTTCATGGCAAATAGATGGGGAAACAGTGAAACTTTAGTGTTTTGGGCTCCCAAATCACTGCAGATGATGACAGCAGCCATGAAATTAAAAGACACATACTCCTTGGAAGTAAAGCTGTGACCAATCTAGACAGCATATTAAAAAGCAGAGACATTACTTTGACAACAAAGGTCCATCTAGTCAAAGCTATGGTTT
The DNA here is from genome assembly GCA_006408695.1 of Aepyceros melampus. NCBI lineage: Eukaryota > Metazoa > Chordata > Mammalia > Artiodactyla > Bovidae > Aepyceros > Aepyceros melampus. Next base: position 125,142 of record SJXQ01002880.1, read on the forward strand.
TCCCAGTAGTCATGTATGCATGTGAGAGTTTAACTATAAAGAAAGCTGAGTGCTGAAGAATTTATGTTTTTGAACTGTGATGTTGGAGAAGGCTCTTGAGAGTCCCTTGGACTGCAAGGAGATCCAACCAGTCCATCCTAAAGGAAATCAGTCCTGAACATTCATTAGAAGGACTGATCTGAAGCTGAAACTCCAATACTTTGGCCACCTGATGCAAAGAACTGACTAAATGAAAAACACCCTGATGCTGGGAAAGATTGAGGGCCGAAGAAGAAGGGGACAACAGAGGAGAAGATGGTTTGATGGCATCACTACCTCTATGGACATGAGTTTGAGCAAGCTCTGGGAGTTGGTGATGGACAGGGAATCCTGGCATGCTACAGTCCATCAGGTCACAAAGAGTCGGACACAACTGAGTAACTGAACTGAACTGAAATATCAAACATGTAATTCAAACCCATATGTGTCTGGCTTTGAAGCAAATTCTCTTTCCATTTTCAATTCTGGCTCCGCTGAGGTAAGATCAGAATCCTAATGAATGCAAAGATGATAAACTGATTCTAGGAGAGTAAACACAAAAATTGGGAGTCAGACTTCTATCAGTGAAAGCCCAGGAGATTCTTACTATCAGCAAAATAAGTTTGGAAAAGTTTGCTAAAGCTTTCTAAAACATACATTACTCTTCTATAAAATAGGGATACAACTGTCCATCAATTGTTTATTTTTCATATTAGTAGGGAAAATGTATGTAAAAGATTTAGTATAATGCCTGGACTGAAACAATATTAAAATACTTTGAACTACTACTGTGGAAAACAAAGTAGACCTGGGGTGACTTGATTATTTGTGTACAGTAAACCAAAGCTAGTATTGGTAGATATGATTTATTTGATTGTATGATAGTTGATTTTATAAAGAAAGAAACTCTTTTTTTTTTCAGACAAAGACAATATTGAGATCATCCCACACTATTTATTCCTGTTATTGATTTTAAAATTATATATAAATTTAAAAGGTAAGCTTTTTAAAAATCTTTCCAAATGACTGGATGTTTCTAATTTGACACATCAACAAATTGTCTTCATCTTCACCATGCTCTTCATTTTAACCTAAAATATATGCGAAAATGTATACTTTTTAAAATCCAGAATAAAATTTTCCTTTTTTTTAGTATTTTTTCTAAAAAACATACTGCAAGTGTCTATCACTTGAAGACCTTTAAAATTTGAACCAGTGATGCGGTATGGCCAAGATGGTGGAGTAGGAAGACCCAGTCATCACCTAATTCCATGAGCACACAAAATTTTCCTATGTACAGAGCAACTCTGTATGAGAACAAGCTGATACTGGCATAAAATATTTTCCAAAATTAAAGATATAAAGAAGGGACCACAGTGCGATTGTTGCTGCTGCTGCTGCTAAGTTGCTTCAGTTGTGTCCGACTCCGTGCAACCCCACAGATGGCAGCCCACCAGGCTCTGCTGTCCCTGGGATTTTCCAGGCAAGAACACTGGAATAGGTTGCCATTTCCTTCTCCAATACATGAAAGTGAAAAGTGAAAGTGAAGTCACTCAGTAAGTATCTGACTCTTCGTGACCCCATGGACTACAGCCTACCAGGCTCCCCCGTCCATGGGATTTTCCAGGCAAGAGTACTGGAGTGGGTTGCCATTGCCTTCTCCAGTGAGATTGTTAGAAAGAGCAAATATGAGTTATATTCAAGACCTAATCCCACAGGTGATAATCACAAATAAGATAATTATAAGAGGAGAGGTTCTATCCAAGGAGCAAAGATTCTAAACCTACAAAGTGCTTCTTAGCCTGGAAGTCCTTCAATGGCATGATAAACCCAGAACATCCAACTCTGAATGACAGAGGGCCTTGTGGATGGAAGAGTTAAAAGACTTTAGGAAACAAACTCCATTATGAAAGGGCACTGACAAACTCTCATAAGATCTAAATTTTATCACAGAAGCAGTACTTTGAAATAGGTCTAGTCATAACCACTTACTGTTTGATCAAGGAGAGTTTCCCAGAGAGGCAGGAGGCAACTGGAATTCATCAGGTACTTGAACATTGGTGGTAGCTATTTTGGGACATGGTGCTGACATATTTGACCATGACAACACTGGTGCTTACAGTGAATTTTGGATTTCTTCTAGCCTATTAGTGCCAGGGGCTACTATGGACCACCAGTGGATGAGTACCAGGCCCAGGTCTCCCGCCTGCATAGCCTGCCATCCTAGGATAAGCCATCAGGCTCAGAGAAAGATAGCGACTGGCAAACAGCAGGACCAGGGCCAAGCCCTGCCTACCAGCATGCCCACTGCGCTCAACCCTGCCATAACAGTAAGGCACATATAGCCTACAAAGGGAGTGTATAGCTCAGATGACCAGAGAGAGTAAGCTGCTGCACCTTCTAGGACATCTCCTACATAGTGCCACTTCTCCAAGATTGGGAAACCTAACCAACCAACCTAAAGCATACAAATAAAAGCAGAGAATTAGGCAACATGAGGTGGAAGAATATGTTTCAAATAAAGGTGAAGGTGAAGGTGAAGTTGAAGTCGCTCAGTCGTGTCCGACTCTTTGCGACCCCATGGACTATAATGTACTAGGCTTCTCTGTCCATGGGATTCTCCAGGCAAGAATACTGGAGTGGATTGCCATTTCCTTCTCCAGGGGATCTTCCCGACCCAGGGATCGAACCTGGATCTCCCGCATTGGAGGCAGACGCTTTAACCTCTGAGCCACCAGGGAAGCCCGTTGTTTCACATAAAGGATAAGATAAAACCACAGATGATGTAAGTGACAAGGAGATAAGCTATCTAGTCAATAAATAGTTAAAGGTAATGATCTTAAGGATGCTCAATGAACTCAGGAGAAGAATGAAGAAACACAATAAGGATTTTAAAAAACAGAAAATATAAAGAAGAATCAAACAGAGCTCAAGAATATAGTTGGTTGGTTGGTTCAGTCGCGCAGTCGTGTCCGACTCTTTGCGACCCCATGAATCGCAGCACGCCAGGCCTCCCTGTCCATCACCAACTCCCGGAGTTCACTCAGACTCACGTCCATTGAGTCTGTGATGCCATCCAGCCATCTCATCCTCGGTCGTCCCTTTCTCCTCCTGCCCCCAATCCCTCCCAGCATCAGGGTCTTTTCCAATGAGTCAACTCTTCGCATAAGGTGCCCAAAGTACTGGAGCTTCAGTTTTAGCATCATTCCTTCCAAAGAAATCCCAGGGTTGATCTCCTTCAGAATGGACTGGTTGGATCTCCTTGCAGTCCAAGGGACTCTCAAGAGTCTTCTCCAACACCACAGTTCAAAAGCATCAATTCTTCTGCGCTCAGCCTTCTTCCCAGTCCAACTCTCACATCAACACATCAGTTCAGTTCAGTTCAGTCGCGCAGTCGTGTCCGACTCTTTGCGACCCCATGAATCGCAGTACGCCAGGCCTCCCTGTCCATCACCAACTCCCGGAGTTCACTCAGACTCACGTCCATTGAGCCTGTGATGCCATCCAGCCATCTCATCCTCGGTCGTCCCTTTCTCCTCCTGCCCCCAATCCCTCCCAGCATCAGGGTCTTTTCCAATGAGTCAACTCTTCGCATAAGGTGCCCAAAGTACTGGAGCTTCAGTTTTAGCATCATTCCTTCCAAAGAAATCCCAGGGTTGATCTCCTTCAGAATGGACTGGTTGGATCTCCTTGCAGTCCAAGGGACTCTCAAGAATATAGTAATTGAAATAAAAAATACATTAGAAGGAATCAACAGTAGATTAGATGATCAGACAAATACACTGACAAATGGGAATAAATAGTAGTGAAAATGGCCCAAGATGGACAGAAGAAGGGGAAAAAAAAGTTTTTTTTTTTAATTAAGGATAGATTAAGAGACCTCTGCAAATACATCAATTGTCATTCTTAGCATTTGAACTAACATTCAAATGATAAGAATCCCAGAAGAAAAAGAAGAGAGGGAAATGGGTAATTTATTTGAAGAAATAACAGCTGCAAATTATCCTTACCTGGGAAGTTCAGGAAAACAGACAACATCCATGAAGGACAGAGAGTTCTAAGCAAGATAAATCCAAAGACATCCACACCAATTATAATTAAAATGGCAAAAAATTAAAAATAGAGAACTGTAAAAATAAGGAAAAAACAATTAACACCATACAAAAAACTCACATAAGACTCTCAGCTGACCTTTCAGCAGAAAATTTGCAGATCATATGTTCAAAATTGAGAAAAGAAAAACCCTAAAATCAAGAATAACCTACCCAACAAGATTACCATTCAATTTTTTTTTTCATTTTGAAAAAGCTATTTACTTTTTTCCAAATATTATTCCAAATGTATGTTTTACAGGCCACTATGGGTCAGAAACATTCTATAGAAGGAAGCATTTTGATAGGCTTTATAAACAACTCTAATAGAAGAAAAAGCTCATATTTATCTAGATGTGGCTATGCTCCATAGGAAGATTTCAGTATCCAAAGTGCAAAGACAAAATGATTGTGGCTTTTCTTGCCACTCAAAATATTGACAATCTTCCCTTACAGCCTACTCTTGTTCAGTTCAGTTCAGTTCAGTCGCTCAGTCGTGTCCGACTCTTGCGACCCCACGAATCACAGCATGCCAGGCCTCCCTGTCCATCACCAACTCCCGGAGTTCACTCAGACTCACGTCCATTGAGTCAGTGATGCCATCCAGCCATCTCATCCTCTGTCGTCCCCTTCTTCTCCTGCCCCCAATCCCTCCCAGCATCAGGGTCTTTTCCAATGAGTCAACTCTTCGCATGAGGTGGCCAAAGTACTGGAGCTTCAGCTTTAGCATCATTCCTTCCAAAGTAATCCCAGGGCTGATCTCCTTCAGAATGGACTGGTTGGATCTCCTTGCAGTCCAAGGGACTCTCAAGAGTCTTCTCCAACACCACAGTTCAAAAGCATCAATTCTTCGGCGCTCAGCCTTCTTCACAGTCCAACTCTCACATCCATACATGACCACAGGAAAAACCATAGCCTTGACTAGACGGACCTTAGTCGGCAAAGTAATGTCTCTGCTTTTGAATATGCTATCTAGGTTGGTCATAACTTTTCCTCCAAGGAGTAAACGTCTTTTAATTTCATGGCTGCAATCACCATCTGCAGTGATTTTGGAGCCCAAAAAAATAAAGCCTGACACTATTTCTACTGTTTCCCCATCTATTTGCCATGAAATGATGGGGCCAGATGCCATTATCTTAGTTTTCTGAATGTTGAGCTTTAAGCCAACTTTTTCACTCTCCTCTTTCACTTTCAACAAGAGGCTTTTAGCTCCTCTTCACTTTCTGCCATAAGGGTGGTGTCATCTGCATATCTGAGGTTATTGATATTTCTCCCGGCAATCTTGATTCCAGCTTGTGTTTCTTCCAGTCCAGCATTTCTCATGATGTACTCTGCATAGAGTTAAATAAGCAGGGTGACAATATACAGCCTTGATGTACTCCTTTTCCTATTTGGAACCAGTCTGTTGTTCCATGTCCAGTTCTAACTGTTGCTTCCTGACCTGCATACAGATTTCTCAAGAGGCAGGTTAGGTGGTCCGGTATTCCCATCTCTTTCAGAATTTTCCACAGTTTATTGTGATCCACACAGTCAAAGGCTTTGGCATAGTCAAGAAAGCAGAAATAGATGATTTTCTGGTAGATTCAACTTTTTCAAACTCCAGTCTTTGTCCCCAACTTGGCAAAACCACCATGTTTTGTTGGGTTCAACCCTCCTGCACTGAAGTCTGGAAACTACCTCCAGGTAGAAAGGTGTTAGATATAGGATTCAAATCATTTGTTTACCTTTGTAAAGATGCCATAGCTGTATGCTTTTTGTTGTCCAATGTGTAAACTTTTTTTTCATATATTTTGTCAAGTGTTCTAGTTGTTTACCGAGGTAAAGTAAGTCTGGAATCAGATATCCATAATATAATGATGGGAATTGGATTCTGTAAGATGTTTTTGTTTTATTGTGTGTGTGTGTGTGTGTGGTCACATAGTCATGTCCGACTCATTGTAATCCCATGGGAGGTCACTCATTGACCCTATTGGGCTTCATTGACCCCAATGTAGCCCTCCAGGCTCCTCTGTCCATGGGATTTCCCAGGCAAGAATACTGGAATGGGTTGCCATTTCCTTCTCCAGGGAATCTTCCCAACCTAGGGATCAAACCCAGGTCTCCTACGTTGGAGGCAGATTCTTTACTATCTGAGATACTAGGGAAGCCTTTTCTATTTTGGTAAGGCATATATTAAAAATTACCAGTTTAAGTGTATAGCTCAGTGTTATTAAGTGTATTCACACTGTTGTGCCACCATCACCGTCACCCATCTCTAGAACATTTTCATGTTCCCAAACTGAAAATCTGCACCCCATCCACTCCACATTTACCACTTTTTTCCCAGCACTTGGCAACCATTGTTCTACTTTATGCCTTGATAATTTGACTCCTTAGGTACCTCATTTTAATGAACCATATAGCATTTATATTAATATTTTTGTGACTATCTTATTTCATGTAATATAACATATTTAAAGTTCTTCCATGTTGTTTCATGTATAAGATTTTCCTTCCTTTTAAAGGCTGCGTAATATTCCACTGGATATATACACCAGGTTTTGTTTATCCATTCACCTTTACTGGACACTTGGGTTGCTTCCACCTTTTGGCTTTTGTGAATAATGCTGCAGTGAACCCAGCAGCTGCAGCTTTCAGCAGTGCACACAAGTTCCAGTTTCTCTAGATTCTTGTTAACAATTATTTCCTGTTTTTCATTGTTTTTTTTTTTCCTATAGTAACCATCCAAATGGGTTTGAAGTGTCATGTCTTTCTTTGTTTTTAGTTGATTGTTTTGTGCTGACACATTTTGATCTCTTTATTTGTTTTTGCTGTATATTCTATATATTGTATTTATCACAGAGATTAGATATAACATCTAAAGTTATGACAATCTATCTTAAATTGATACTAATTTAGCTCCAATAATGGCAATAAAGATTTCAGTAAAAACTTTCACTTAAAAAACTCTACTCCATTAAGCTCTCCTTCACTCATTTTATGTTATTGATGTCACAGCTATATCTTTATATATTGCATACCCATTGACATAGATTTGTAATTATTTCTATGCATTTGTCTTTAAAATCCTATGGAAAATAAAAAGTGGAGTTACAAATCAAAATTTCAATAGTATTTTTTATATTTGTTCATAATTTGCCTTTACCAGAAAATTTTATGTTTTATATGATTTCAAGTTATTGTATAACACTCTTTCATTTCAACTTGAAGGGGTCCCATTTGCACTTCATATAGAGCAGTTACAGTGTTAATGAATTCTCTCAGCTCTTGTTTGTATCATTCACACAAAAAATGTGTTAGTCGCTCAGTCATGTCTGACTCTTTGCAACCCCATGGGCAGTAGCTCACCAGGCTCCTCTGTCCATGGAATTCTCCAGGCAAAAAATTGAGGATCTTATTTTGGGAAGAGGATCTTCCCAACCCAGGGGTCAAACCCCCAGGTCTTCTGCATTACTGGCAGATACTTTAATGTCTGAGCTACCAGGGATGTTTGTCTGGGGATGTCTTAATTTTTGTCTCATTTTTGAAGAACAGTTTTGCCTGATATAGAATTCTAGGTTGAAAGTTTTCCTCTTTAACCACTCTACATATATTATCTTACTGCCTTCTAGTTTTCAAAGTTTCTGCTGAGAAATCCACTGATAATTTTATTGAGAATCCCTATAAGTATTACCTTACCGACAAAGGTCTGTCTAGTCAAAGCTGTGGTTTTTCCAGTAGTCATGTATGGATGTCAGAGTTGGACCATAGAGAAAGCTGAGCACCAAAGAATTGATGCTTTTGAACTGTGGTGTTGGAGAAGACTCTTGAGAGTTTCTTGGACAGCAAGGAGATCCAACCATTCCATTCTAAAAGAAATCAGTCCTGAATATTCATTGGAAGGACTGACACTGAAGCCGAAACTCCAATACTTTGGCCACCTGATGTGAAGAACTGACTCATTGGAAAAAACCCTGATGCTGGGAAAGATTGAAGGCAGGAGAAGGGGATGACAGAGGATGAGATGGTTGGATGGTATCACTGACTCGATGGACATGAGTTCAAGCAAGCTCCAGGAATTGGTGATAGACAGGGAAGCCTGTCATGCTGCAGTGCATGGGGTCGCAAAGAGTCGCTCACGACTGAGCAACTGAACTGAACTGTTAAGTATTTGATTTCTAAAACTTTATTTTTTTTCTTTTCCTATAATCTACTAGAGTTGAGTCAGTTTGATATTCTTTCTTTTTTGATATTTTTTTTCTTTAATTAATTTTTAGTTTGTTTTGCTTTACAATACTGTATTCGGATTTATAGTACACTAGTTTGACTTTTTTGTGTCATTTGAAAAGTTTTGTTTTTTCTTTATCTGTATTAATGAAATTGACTATGTGTGCCTACATGTTGAGTTGCTTCAGTTGTGTCTGGCTTTTACAACGTTATGGACGGTAGCCTGCCAGTCTCCTCTGTCCATGGAATTCTCCAGGCAAGATTACTGGAGTGGGTTGCCATGCCCTCCTCCCTGGGATCTTACCAACCTGGGGATCGAACTAGCCTGTCTTAGGTCTCTTACATTGGCAAGCAGGTTCTTTACCACTAGCACCACCTGGGAAGCCCAAAATTGACTATACAATGTCACAAAAAAGCTAAACAAAACAAAACGAAAAACACAGACCCTCGGTGGTGTTTAATGTAATGTAGCTGCTACATTTATGGATTCAGGTGGGAATTGTATAGGCAGTGCTCTTCTTTGTTGGGCTTGCTGGCGTGTTTGGCTTTTAATTGGGTGTCAATCAACTAGGGAGACTAGTACAACTTAGCTCTTTTACACCTGTCTCTCCTTTTCTGGCAGGCCAGACCTGGGGTATTCTCACTGTGATGGCGGAAGTGTGGGATCCCCAGCTCTAACCTGCAAGCCCAGTTTGGCATCTGTTTGCATTACATCACCAAAGTCCTATTTTCCAGTGTTATAAGCTGTAATACTTGTACCCATATCAAAAATTGGGGCAAGTCATCCCACTTATGATGGGAGAATACCTCAGAGTTACAAGCCAAATGACATAGATTTAGCAAAGAGTGATGTATTGGAGCCATGATTGCGTCTAGTATATCAACCTAGTTTGTCTTTATTTTGCTTGTGTAGAATATACCTATCTATCCATTTATTTAAAATTTCCTGTGCACTTCTTTATTTTATAGCTAAGTTTCTTTTTTCATGAAGCGGATTTTTTTTTTTAACAGAAGACTTTATTACAGTTACATAACTTTATCTTTTGTGTAAGTTTATCATTTTGTTTTGTGCTTTCTACTTTCTATATTTTTCATTTTCTTTGTATCTTTTGTATATATACACATTTGCTATACTTTCATATGTTTTAGTGTGTAGAATGTCATGTCTATTGTTTTACATAGTATAATGGTTAACTGTTAAGGTAATGGATATTTTTTAAAACCATACTTATCTATTTATTAACATTTTTTAAATTTACATATTCTGAATCCCCCAGTTAAGGAATTTTCGTATACCCTTTATACACTTTATACACTTTTCATATACACTTTATCTATACCCCTTTTAACCTAAATTCCCATCTTATATTTGTATATGGTGAGGCTTCCCTAGGTCTCACACAGTAAAGAATTTTCCTGCATTGCAGGAGACGCGCATTCAATCCCTGGGTCAAGAAGATCCCCTGAAGAGAAGGCTTCCTACTCCAATTTTCTTGCCTACAGAATTCCATGGAGAGAGGAACCATCTTATTAGTATATATTGACTTATACTAAACATTCTTATTAAACATTTGAATAAGAATAATTTCTGATATTGAATTTATGTTTTACTCAGTTGTATACTGTTTATAGTTAATTGGTCTAACTGGTTTCTATGCTCACTTTCTTTTTTACTGTGAGTTTCTATGAATTTCATCTTCAATAAATCTCTCATTTATTTAATAGTGATGATGTCAGGAACTTTACTTAGTCAACTTTGGGCGGTGTACTTTAGGGAAAATATAAAATTATTGGGCCACAAACTTTTGCACTTATAGTCCTCATTTATTATACTTTTATACATCTGATGTATTATTTTGGAAGACAAATCTGAAGTCATTATAAATTCATTCTTCTATCTGCAACCTGGATTTTCTGCCTTAATATGTTTAGAATATCTTTCTTTTTCATTGAAACCAAAACTGATTCTAGGAGGTCTCTTAGTGAGTCTGATGAACTGAATTTCTCCAGATACTGGTGAACCTTTTTCAGTTTGCATACTCTGGTAGGCAGTTATTTCCTTAATTGTTTTAACTGCTACCCCCTCTCTCCCTATTTCCTCCCTACCTGCCAAGGGAATGATGATTTTTAATTTGAATCTTTATTTTCTATCCCATGTCTATGTTTACCTTCATAGTTTAAATATCTTTTCTCCTTCATTTCTTACTATATATAAGGTGAGATTTTCATATTTTTGCATCTGTAAATGAATTTTTATTCTGCAATTGCATTTTTCTTTTTTGTAAACTGGAGTATATTTTTATTCCATTTTAACCTTAAGCTATTGTTTTTGCCTCAATAAATTTTCTCTTAATACCCTCCTGTTTTTGAGATGTGTTTTTTCCTTGCATTCTAATGAGAGTTCTAAAGAGTTTCCTGCAATTACTTCTGCATCTGGTAATAGACAATAGACTTTTCTGTTGTTTGTTTTAGGTGATTTCTTTCCCTTATTTCATCACAGGGATTTTGTTTATTCATTACTCATTCCAGGGCCAGGTAAAATCTACCTTGGCTTTTAGTGGGCCAGCAGTTTGGATATATCAATTACATTTTGAATTCTCAGAGTTCCAGGTGGTGGGAAGGTAGATAAGCACAATTGTCTTCCCTATTTGTACTCTGTTAAGCACTGATATTGCCTTGAGTTTTAATTTATTCCTCCTCTCCACTTCCTCATTCCTTTGTACTTAGAACAAATGAGGTATCAAAGTTTTTCAGCTGTTAATCTGGGAATTCAATTTCACTTTCTTCCTTCTTTGCCTTTTTCTGAATAATTATGATAGTATCACATATATAATCTCCCAACAAGAATGATTGCAACTAGTGCATATTGTTATGTATTTTCCAAATATATTTGTGTATAAATAGATGTATCATTTTAAATGTATATTTATATATGTTAAAATAGATACTTAAATTTATCAAATACATATAAATGTATGTAATGACTTGAGCACATTATTTCTGGGCATCTAAATTACCTCTATTTCTCCAATATTCAAATAATATATATTCATTTTTTATGTGTTTTCAGACTACTGCTGTAAATTCTTAGAAGTGTAATTATTACATGAACTTTACTAACACTTTTGTGAATTTTTGCTATGTATTGACAAATTTTTTCCCAACTCTTTCTTACCAAGTTAAATTTCCAGAAGTAGTACAAGCATATGCTGTCATTAAAAAATATTTTGAGATTGTATCATTTTTAAAAATTTACAATTCTTAAAATTATGAAAAGATAAAACAACCATGTTTCACTGCCTAGTAATGACCGCTGCATTGGTTTTGCTTAGATATTTCATTTTCTGCTCTGCTTTCATCTAGGTTGGATGGCTGGATAGATAGATATGTAGGTATATAGATGATAGATAGGTAGGATCTGCACATTGATGAAATTACATATGATGATAACTAAGGTGTTTTAAATTTTTGTGCAATTATGCATAACCCTATAATTAATATACTTATATTTAACACAGTGCTCATTTCATTAGTGTAGCTCTAGCAAGAAAATCCAGAGAAGGCAATGGCACCCCACTCCAGTATTCTTGCCTGGAGAATCCCAGGGACCGGGGAGCCTGGTGGGCTGCCATCTACTGGGTCTCACAGAGTTGGACACAACCGAAGTGACTTAGCAGCAGCAGCAGCAGCAAGAAAATCAGGAAAATTAAATATTTTTAATATTTTATATGTGTGGTATATACATACACACATACACAATTTCAAAATGAAGTATCAACTTTTGCTCTGAGCATCCATATATATGAATCTTTGTTACATTTACCCTTATAAATATTACATAAGGATTTTTTCATTGTATTTAATTTTATAGGAAGAAATTGATATATTTTTGTTTTTATTTGATCACTATTCAGGTAAAATATATTTTTCCTAATGCTTATTATTTATATCTTGATATTCTTCTGCAAAACTGTTAAAGTTTATAATCAACTTGTGGACTTTTATTGGTGTGTATAACACTTTCCTTATTAACAATATTAATGATTTCAATCACTTCATTGCTATTTTGTACTGATCAAACTAATTCTTAATTTTTAGCCAGCCACATTCATTTCTATATTTTATTGTAAAGTTTGAATACATCTAGTTTAAAAAGTCTACTTAAGTAATTAATGAATTACTTTCAACATTGTAGATGCTCAATATGTTTAATTGATATATTTTTGTTTTTATTTGATCACTATTCAGGTAAAATATATTTTTCCTAATGTTTATTATTTATATCTTGATATTCTTCTGCAAAACTGTTAAAGTTTATAATCAACTTGTGGACTTTTATTGGTGTGTATAACACTTTCCTTATTAACAATATTAATGATTTCAATCACTTCATTGCTATTTTGTACTGATCAAACTAATTCTTAATTTTTAGCCAGCCACATTCATTTCTATATTTTATTGTAAAGTTTGAATACATCTAGTTTAAAAAGTCTACTTAAGTAATTAATGAATTACTTTCAACATTGTAGATGCTCAATATGTTAAACTGCTAATAAAATAAAATTCTCCACACCCTCCAAGTTCAATTATTTCTTTTGCAGCAGTGACAAGAATAGAATCAAGTAAATACTATCCCAATACTCAGCTTGACTGACTTTTTTTTTTTTAATTTCAGAGAATAAGGCACCATGCCTTGAATTCTCTCATCTAAGTTTAAAGGATTCCTTCAGAGATCTGTTTAATCCAAAAATGGAGATATCTTTGATGCTGTATACAAGGAACAACCCGACTTGTGCTGAATCACTGTTTGAGAAGAATGATGTACTTAACGTTAATTTCAACACAAGCAGGAAAGCAGTCTGGCTGATTCATGGATACAGACCACTGGGCTCCACTCCTTCATGGCTTCAGAATTTTGTGAGGATTTTGTTGAACCAGGATGATATGAATATAATTGTAGTAGACTGGAACCGAGGAGCTACAACTTTTCTTTACATTAGGGCAGTTAAAAATACCAGGAAAGTTGCTGTCAGTTTGAGTAGGTACATTCAGAATCTTTTGGTAAGTCTGGAATTTTATGGGTTATATATGTTATACAATAAATGGTGGCTTTATAATACTACAAAATGGTGATAAAGTAAATACTATTTACTTTATTAAGACTTTGTTCATCAAGAATTACTGCACAAGTGTGAAGAATTACTGTGTTGATGTGCTTCATATATGCAGTCATTTTTCTTTTGTGTTAATGGATAATTCTATACCTAGACATGACCTATCTTATTTTTTAAAGTTATCTTAAAGACTCAATTATCGTATTTTATCTTAAAATATTTTAAGATTTTTGTTTTTTTTAACTCTGCCTATTCTGACTTCAGGATTAGGTAGTGATTTTATGTGGAGAGAGGAAATAAACTATTTAATTATTAGACCTTTTAGATATATTTTCTAAGATATATCTAAAATGGCAAAGTGTACATTGGTCAAAGTGAAAACCAATTTGAAAAGTAGCATACTTTTGCCATCTTGGAGGCAGGTCTCACTTCCTTTTAGGCTTATCCATTTTAAATGAAGTCCAATTAAATAAATTCAGTCCAGTTCTAGGTTCATCTGTGTTTCAAATGATCTTTAAGTCAGTGTATATGGAGATCTAGAGATCTATGTCTGTTCTAGAGGTCGTAGTAATGGTGCTCGAGAGAAAGAAAGGTGATAAAAGACTTGGGGTCCTTCTTGGGCTTGAAGTCCACCTTCGAGTTGTATTTGCTGAACTTCCAAGCCTCTGCTGAAATTCAGCAAGCATCATAGATCCAAGAAAACAGTTGTACGTAGTTGTTAGAAGTCAGACTAGAGGGATTCAAAGACCACCAAATCCACACCATCAGTGTGAGTCTGAGCAATAGCTTAACCATTCTGCTTAATTTCTGTCTATTTATTTGGGATAATAAAACTTTATAACAATATTTTATTTAAGTGATATGGGAGGTTAATTCTTAACCAGTGCTTGTTATGTAATAACCATTGAATGAAATCAGCTATCATTATTATTTTTACATCCACAAATTTGGACAAAACCAAACCATCCCTCTGGAGACAGAAGGCTATTGAGTCATTTGTTCTTACTCATAGCCTGAAAATTGCATAATTAGTTTTTCCTTTTTGCACTAGTCTTTTCTATAATTAATACATATGTACATCAAAGTGTGGAACTTGTGAATATTAAATATAGAAGTTTAGGAAAAGTCTAATGTTAGATAAATTTCCAACAGTGCTTTTCCTTGCAATGGCTCCATATTAATAAGGAAGGATGAAAAATTCAGTAGCACTAAAGTTGAGAGTGATATTCCCTGGAGGTTGCAGGTACTAGTCTGAGAAATTTTGAAGAAAATTATCACCCCATTCCTGGGAAATCAGAATCTAGTTTCTCATGAGAATAAATGTTCCACATCTTTCTATCAGCCATCAGATGTGTGACTGTGTAGACTGGACCAGGACCTGCTTCCTGAGAGTGTAAGAGAATACAATAAGAGAAATTCTCCCTTGTTTAAGCTCCTAAGGTCCCCATACCTGTCTCCTGGGCTGTGAGTCTAGGAGGTGATCAAAACTTGGGCTTTAAAAATTAGACTCCATTGCTTTCCAGCTTGTAATCAGGCTAAGTCACTTAAAATCTCTGCATCTCATTTTATCATCTAAAGTAAGGGTGGATAGTCACATTGTTCAGTCTTCTTCAAGTTTTTGACACAATTTCCAGATAAAACAAGGAACCAGGTTAGTTTATATTTTGAAGTTAAATAGACCTGGACTTGAAGTCTATCTTTTTCCCTTATAGTAATAAGTATATATGACTTTGGGCAACTCACTATAAAACCATATTTATTAAGCATTTAAAAGGTGCCAGGGAAAGTTTTAGGCAATGGATAAAAATAAATAGCTCATAGGACTTTGTGAATATTAAGTATGAGATTTATAAAGCACTTATCAAGGTCACTAGCACAAAGTTCCAAATATGTTTTATTTTTATTATTACAAAATACTTAATTAAATATATTATTTTACATATGCTTTTCTAGATAAAAATTTAATGGTATTAATATGTAAAGAAAAATCAGATATTTTATGAAAAAAGTTGAACAAAGATATAGTTGTTTGAAATTATAAAATTGTATTCCCTGTCTCCCAGAAGTGGACTAAACCAGAAAAAATAATGATTTTTAGAACACTGATGCAACGAGGCATAATTTGTGACTTTCTGAAATGAAAATTGTAACACTGCATTTTGAATTGCAGAAGCATGGAGCATCTCTTGATAATTTTCATTTCATAGGTGTGAGCTTAGGGGCTCATATTAGTGGATTTGTTGGAAAGATATTTCATGGTCGAGTTGGAAGAATAACAGGTAAAATATTTTTAAATTATATTTATTTATTTGAAATATTTTTGATAAAATTAATGTTTTAGTATATTTTTAAGTTTCAGAAATTGTTACTTTATTTAACAGGGGCAATATTTAAGCAATGGAAACAATGCACAAATGTTCATCATTTTTCTATATTATATTCAAAGGCTGGTCTTTGTTTTAGTTAGATTCTTAAGTCTTGCTGCTGCTGCTGCTGCTGCTGCTGCTAAGTCGCTTCAGTCATGTCCGACTCTGTGCAACCCCATAGATGGGGGCCCACTGTCTCTAGGATTCTCCAGGCAAGAACATTTTTGATAAAATTAATGTTTTAGTATATTTTTAAGTTTCAGAAATTGTTACTTTATTTAACAGGGGCAATATTTAAGCAATGGAAACAATGCACAAATGTTCATCATTTTTCTATATTATATTCAAAGGCTGGTCTTTGTTTTAGTTAGATTCTTAAGTCTTGCTGCTGCTGCTGCTGCTGCTGCTAAGTCGCTTCAGTCATGTCCGACTCTGTGCAACCCCATAGATGGGGGCCCACTGTCTCTAGGATTCTCCAGGCAAGAACACTGGAGTGGCTTGCCATTTCCTTCTCCAATGCATGAAAGTGAAAAACGAAAGTGAAGTCGCTCAGTCCTCCCCGACTCTTAGCGACCCCATAGACTGCAGCCTACCAGGCTCCTCTGTCTATGGGATTTTCCAGGCAAGAGTACTGGAGTGGAGTGCCATTGCCTTCTTAAGTCTTACTTATTTCTTAACCAAACTTAAGTTACCCATATAGAAATGGAAGGGAAATGATTTATTTTTGCATGTGAATTAATTTGCATGTGAATTTTAAGGAGAACTTATTGTAACAATCCTGAGGAAAGTTTTACCCATTAGAACTTTTACACATGCAAAACTTTTTTCATGTATTAGCCAATAATATAACCTGTTATCATATATTTACTTTTTAGAAGCTTTGATATAATTTGATTCTTTTTTTTTTTCCTTTTTTTTTAATTGAACACCTGAAGAGAGAATCAGGAGTTTGTATTTCTATCTGGGAGATTCTGGACCCCAGTTCTCATTGTATTTCCTTAGCAAAGTTATTGCCTTCACAAAGTTTAGTAACCAAATAATGTTGACATGGGTTTTCAGGCCTCCCTTTAGGAATGGCAGTGATTTTAAAACTAGAAGGACAGTATCCTTTCCCAGTTAATTTAGCTTTCTAGAATTATTGAGATCTATTACAAGAATTATAATAATTTCAAATGTTAATACTAGAGTCTTAAGCAAAGGGGGAGGGGAGAAGTAAATTTTTTATAGATATT
>SJXQ01002881.1:0-19404 GCA_006408695.1 Aepyceros melampus
CAAAACTCTATTAGTCTTTGGCCTGCTTCATTCCGCATTCCAAGGCCAAATTTGCCTGTTACTCCAGGTGTTTCTTGAGGAAAGATTAAACATGCTAAAAAGGGACATGAAAGACATAAAAAAGAGCCTAAATAAACTTTGAGATATGAAGGCCACAATGCCTGAATTGAAAAGATACACTGGTTTTGACTAATGGCAGATTTGACATGTGTGAAGAAAAGATCAGTGAACTTGAGGATATAGCAATAAAACTTTCCAGAAAAAACACGCACTGAGAAAATAATACTGAAAACAATGAATAGAGTATTGGCAAGTTGTGAGACAACTTCAAGTGACCTATGTACATATATTTGGAAACCCCAAAGGGAAGGAAGAAGAGAGGATAGAAAAAAAGCATTTGAATGAGAAATCTTCAAATTGGATAAGAACTATAAGGTGGATGGGATGAATGAGGAAGTTGGGATTGACATATACACACTATTCTTTGGAGGCTCAGTCAGTAAAGAACCCACCTGCCAATGCAGGAGATACAGGTCCCATCCCTGGGTCAGGAAGATCCCCTGGAGGAGGAATTGGCACCCCACTCCAATACTCTTGCCTGGAAAATCCCATGGCCAGAGGAGCCTGGTGGGCTACAGTCCATGGGGTCGCAAAAGAGCTGGGATGACTCAGTGACTAAACCACCACCACCATGTATAAAATAGATAACTAATGAGAACCTACTGTGTAGCACAGGGAGCTCTACTCAGTGCTCTGTGGTGATCTAAATGGGAAGGAAATCCAAAAGAGAAGTGATATATGTATATATATAACTGATACATTTTGCTGTACAGTAGAAACTAATATAATGTTGTAAAGCAATTCTACTCCAATAAAAATTAATTGATGAAAAGAAACAAAACTATAAGCCCACAGATTCAAAAACCATAAAGAATGCCAAGAAATATGAAAAAAAAAAATATACCAAGGCCCACAGTATTCAAAGTACTTAAAATCAATGATGAAGAGAAAATCTTAAAAGCCCCGGGGTTGGGGGAAAGGTACTTTACTACAGGGGAGGAAAGATAAGGATAAGAATGAGTTTCTTGTCAAAAACAATGAAAGCGAGAGATGAGTGGAGCCCTATCTTTAAAGTCCTGAAAAACTAAACTGTCAACCTAGGATTCTACAGTCAGTGAAATATATATTGCAAAAATAAAGGTTAAATGAAGATTTTTTTCTGAAATACAAAACCTTAAAGAATTAATAACCAAGAGACATGCACTAAAATAAACATTGAAGAATGCTTTAAAGAAATGCTAAATTCCTCCAGGCTGACAGAAAATGATGCCAGATAGAAATCTGAATCTAAACAAATGAATGAAGAGCACCGGAATTGGAGCTCCATGTGTGAACATGAGGATTTCTTTATTTGTGTCAATGTCTTAAGAGATAATTGACTATATAAAGATAATAACAATGTATGGTGGAGTTTATAACATCAGTTCAGTCGCTCAGTCGTGTCCGACTCTTTGCGACCCCATGAATCGCAGCACGCCAGGCCTCCCTGTCCATCACCAACTCCCGGAGTTCACTCAGACTCACGCCCATGGAGTCAGTGATACCATCCAGCCATCTCATCCTCTGTAGTCCCCTTCTCCTCCTGCCCCCAATCCCTCCCAGCATCAGAGTCTTTTCCAATGAGTCAACTCTTCGCATGAGGTGGCCAAAGTATTGGAGTTTCAGCTTCAGCATCATTCCCTCCAAAGAAATCCCAGGGCTGATCTCCTTCAGAATGGACTGGTGGGATCTCCTTGGAGTAAATGTATGCCAAGATTAGGCAAAAGGGTGACAGGGGAGAAATGGAAGAATACTGTTGGGGTTTTGTATTTGACTCTTTTGAGATCCAGTGGGTATGCTGATTATTTTCTTTTTTGTACCAGAGGTCCAAGCACACTGACCAGATGAGCCCATATACACCAGGCACTTAAATTGCCCTCGTTACTTAAATGTGAACACAATGAGACTGGAGGGTCTGCTGTGAATTCCGGACTCATATTTCTCTCTCTTCTTACTGAATAAGAAACTCTTTCAGAATTCCCAGGGCTTTCCTGTTCCAATTCCACCCTTCTGGCAGCTACACACTCCCTCCCCCTGCCCATGGTACTCCTGGCCTGTTTCAGCTGTCTGCCCCTAGTCACCAACCCCGCTCATTCAGATGGCCCCGACTTCAAAGGAGGGTTGCTTTATACCCAGGGGGAAAGGCCCCAGCCTCCAGCTGGCATCATGACCACTCCCAGCCCAGCCCTGAAACACTGGCAAGGGTGCACTGGACCACGTGTGTAGTCAAGAGATGAAGCTCCCCTGAATGAGGCACAGAGCCAGGTGTACTCTTCCTGACAGAGGTGGGCACTCTAAGGGCAGAGTGGGCTGTCTGGCATGCCGTTGGTTCAGCCATACAACAGACCTGACTATTCAGACCACCCTACAACTTCCAGCTGGGGAGGAGGGTCTAGAGATTTTCCCAGCCTATTCACCTTCCTTGTTCTGTACCCTTTGCTCTCTCCAATTTCTCTCCTTTCGGGTCCTGTGTCCCTTACACTGAACTCTGGATTTACAGTCCTGAGAGTCAGCCTGCCTGGGGCTCTCTGGACTTGGCTTTGCTCTTGTCTCTCTCATGTTCTCTGGCAACAGCAGTCCCCAGGATGCTCTCAATGCCCCTCGCAGGCTGGGGGCACCCCCTCTGGTCTCCTTCCCTAGCTCCTGACTGAATCATTGCTCCTCACTGAGAAGAGAACCAGGAGGCTCTCCATGTTGGCATTTCATTAAAATCATACTCAGAGGAATCCTGTCACTTTGGACATCACTGCATCAATCCAGGTTTGCATGGATGAGGAATTAAATAAATGCTTTGTTTAACCTAATTTGAAACTGTGTGCGTGCTCAGTTGTATCCGACTCTTGCGACCCCATGGACTGTAGCCCGCCAGGCTCCTCTGTCCATGAGATTTTCCAGGTGAGAATACTGAAGTGGGTTGCCATTTCCTTCTCCAAATTAGAAAATGGGGGAGACCCAAATTAAAACAACTTGAGACAATATTTTATCTATAATTTTGACCAAAGTTTAAAAGAATGATAAAATATTTTTGAGAGTGAAGGATATTCACATACAATAGTTTTTGAGAGTATGAATGGTACAGTACTTTAGAATAAAATTCCAGCAATATTTATGAAAATATAAAATATTTATACTCTTTCCACTTTTCACATTAATATATGTTAGATGTGGTTACCCGTGGATAAGGGGCTGAAATTTGGAGGGAGTTTACAAACGGGGCAATTATCTATTTTTACAAGTTATTTGCAATAAGACATATGTACTTTTGCATAAGTACATTATATGCACTAATAATACCTTTGTAATTAAAGTATTTAAATACACTTACCTATGTATTTGTCAGTTGAAGTAACTGCAAGCTGATGCAACAAACAAAAACTGTAATTTAAATGGCTTAACATAAGAAAAGTTTATTTTTGTTCATATAAATTCTGATGCATTGGGCAGGAGACCTCTGCTCTCAGGTGACCCAAGGATCCACAATACTTCGAGACTATAGTTCCACCATCTCAACAGGGAGATGCCAGGTTTGCTGTCGAATGAAATAGAAAGCATGGAAATGCCATGCTGGCTCCCAAATGTCTGGATATGATGAAGCTTCTACTCATATTTCAGGGACAATGGGTAGTGATATGATCATTCCTAACTACAAGTGGATTGTACTTGTAGTAATACAACTACAATGTAGTACTTGATTTACTACAATACAATGTATTGTAATAATACATTGTGAAGGAAAGGAAGACAAAATATGGATAAGATGGTATGGTCTCTCTCATACACTGTTACATAGTAGATGCTGAACACAAAGCAATTATTATAAGTTGCTATGACAACAACCTTCACTTCTTGGAGAATTTCCTTTTTTTTATTGAAGTATAGCTGATTTGCCATGTTGTGTTAGGTTTTGGTATACAGTGAACTGATTCAGATATCTATCTACCTATATATTTCATATTCTTTTCCTTTATGGTTTTATTATAGGACTTTTTAAAATTGGGCTATAGTTGCTTTACAATGTTGTGTTAGATTCTGCTGTACAACAAAGTAAATCAGCTGTATGTATACATATATCCCTTCCCTCTTGGATTTCTCTCTCACTGCCCTCCCTACAATCACACCCATCTAGGTCACCACAGAGCATCGAGCTGGTTTCAAAAACTCTTAACTTCAGGGTTTTATCCAAATAACTGGTAGATTATGTGCCAAGTTAAACTCTACACATAAACTCATTTAGAAAGCAAAGAGTTTGTTGAAAATACCTGTGGAGAGGGGAGAGGTAATGACCAATGTCTAATATCACTATCCAGTGTAAACATAAGAGCACTATAAGTGGGCAGTGGGTTGAGACAGTCTGGGGACTTCTGCAGGGAGTTGAAATGCTTTATGTCAGAGAGAGGGCAAGAGATTTAGGCTGTTCCATTTGGAGTGGGCAGAGATTTCAGAAGAGGCAGCAGTTATGAGCTGGTAAGCTGGTCAGGTTCCAGAGTTGGACTGGAGGGTACCTAGGGGAAGACCAGGAGATGAGTGTTGTCATGTGGGAAGGTGCTGGGACTAGCCAGACTTCTGGCAGCTCAGCTCTCAGGGTACCCTGACAGGCAGGAGGACTCTATGTTAATAATGCCCACAAACAATACCCAAACCCTGTCTGCTTCACTTTGTTGCCTTCCTTCTTTAAGCCTGCTTTCAGTGTCTTGGGCATGGGGTCCTCCTTTTGGTTGCCTTAGAGACTTTATGGAGTACTGAGAAAAGAAATGATTTAGAATCAGAAGGTTGGTATCAGGCTGGGGATGAGTAGGAAAAGCATAGGTTCCCAATGAATTTAGACTAGAGATCTAGTCCCTGCCCTGTCACTTATTAACCATGTAACCATGGTAGATTACCAAGTCATATGGCCTCAGGTTTTTCATCTGTGAAGCAAGTGGGCTTGATGAGACCTGTCTTGCAGGGTGGCTGAGATGTAGGTAATGTAGGCAATGTAAAGCACCTTGCACAGTGCCTGGCTCAGTCTTTATGAGTAACAGTTACAGTAACTGTCTGTTATCCACAGTTTTGCTTTCTGCAGTTTCAGCTACCTGAGATCAACCAGGGTCTTAAAATATTAAATAGACAATTTCAGAAATATGCAATTCATTAAGTTTTAAATCACACCATCCCACTCTGTCCTGCCCTGAACGTGAATCATCCTCTTGTTCAGCATATCCACACTATATATGCTACCTACCCATTAGTATAGGAAAAAATGTAGCATTATAGTGTTCAGTACTCTCCATGGTGTCAGATACCTACAGGCGGTCTTGGAACATAATCACTGGCAGATAATGGGTACTTCTGTGTTTCTATCATTAATTTGACCCCAGGCTCTTCTACCATGTACTCTAGAAGTTGTTGCTGTTATCCAGCATATCTTAGAGAAATCTCAATAGGACACATAATACCATAACCAGTCAACCATACTGCTGGCTTTGTAAATAGTGGTAGTAGTGTTAGTCATTCAGTTGTGTCCAACTCTTCGCGATCCGACGGACTGTAGTCTGCCAGGCTCCTCTGTCCATGGGATTCTCCAGGCAAGAATATTGGAGTGGACTGCCATTCCCTTCTCCAGAGGGTCTTCCTGACCCAGGGATTGAACCTGGGTCTCCTGCGTTGCAGGCAGATTCTTTACCATCTGAGCTACAGGGGCTTTGTAAATAAAAATCAGTAAATTTTCTTCTTAGAGGATATATTATTAAATTTAGGTGGAGGGGAGTCTTCCCCAGCTGGATGCAACTCAAAGCTGCTAGAATTTGAGCCAATGACCAATTTAGTCCCTCCCTCCCAGCTGCATTTTCATCTGATCCACTATTTTCATTAATTCCCCCCCCCCCACCCAAAGCCATATATTGCTCAGAATTGGCCAAATTACATTAAAGGTAATCTAATTAAAATGTCTTCTAATAATGTCATCTCTGGTTTTCCTAGGACAGTGAAATGAGTGCCTGGACAGTGACTTCCCAGCATCATTCAAAAGATATCCATCCTTATTTCTCAGGAAACCTTGCAGACGATACTTATAAAACACCTAGGTCTTGTGTTCAGCTGAACTGGGACAAGAGTACAGGACAACTTCTTTCCTTGCCCCAGGAAGTGATTTCTCTATGGTTTATCCATGATCCAAAAGGAAATGCCAAGATAACAAATGCCAGTTTTGTTATCCCCGTTTTTCTTTCATTCCTAAGACACACGGAGAAGGCAATGGCAACCCACTCTAGTACTCTTGCCTGGAAAATCCCATGGATGGAGGAGCCTGGTAGGCTGCAGTCCATGGAGTCTCTAACAGTAAGAAACAACTGAGCGACTTCACTTTCACCTTTCACTTTCATGTATTGGGGAAGGAAATGGCAACCCACTCCAGTGTTCCTGCCTGGAGAATCCCAGGGATAGGGGAGCCTGATAGGCTGCCATCTATGGGGTCGCACAGAGTTGGACACGACTGAAGCGACTTAGCAGCAGCCACGGCAGCAGCAGCAAGACACACCATCTGCAGGTCTGAGGGCTGCCACCACCCAGGTTCATTTCCATCACCTCCCATAGAAGAAACCCCAGCTTCCCAAAGCCCCCCTGGCTCAGGCACCGACACTCGAGGGCTTGTCCTGGAGCCCCACCGCCCTGCCCTATGTTTCCTTGTTCAGTAGGACTAGGGGACGTCGCTCCACCTTCCTCATGTGACTGTGGCTCCTGGACCATCGCTCTAGGTGTGGGGGTGCCCTGCTTCTCCCAGTGTCCCCACTGCTAACACAGGGACTTCCACAGAGCAGAGGCTCCATGAATGTTTTTGGAATAAATGAACCAGTGAGCAGAGATTTCATTTATTACTTTTATTTCTTCTACATCCTTGAATAAGTTAATAAAATCCAAGTACATATCTTAATGTTACAGAATAGACTAAAAGTGAGAATTAAAAAGTAAACCACTTACTTTTTTCCTCTATTTTACTAAGTTATTTCATATTTTCAAGGAAATTCTTATTCTAATGCCATCTTATCTTATTACAGAGTACAAATAAAATGAAAGATTTCCAATTTGTCTTAAAATAGCAAAATTCTTTCTCCTAAACTGAAAAAAAGTGCTAAATGTGCCAATGTCATGCATAAACCTATATTTTGAGAATAACAGACTTTCTAATTGAGTAACAACATTTTAAAATGCCAAAAAATAAAAGAAGATCAAGTTCTAAGTCACCCCAGTGGAAGAGAAACACAAAGATGCTATTTACTACGATTCCCTTGCCCCCAGTCTCTCTCTCTACTAGTTAGATCATTGACTGCCCTCTTAAAACACAGAGTGAAGTATCTGCCTTGGACTTCACTCAGGGCAGAAGCTGCTAGATGGGGCACTAGAACTTTCACTGGCCACGGCACTAGTATCATCCGTGGTGGTAATTCCAGATTGGGCTCTCTCTTCCTGCTGTCTCAAAGCCTCCTCATACCACAGAGGGAAGGCTCTAGGGTCACTTCCACTGATCTTAGCCAAAAACTCCAGGAGAGTCATCTTGCAGATCTCTGCGTGGGCCCGGGGACCCCACAGAAACTCATAGCGGGCAGGATCACTGTTGGGCACCTGTCGGTACTCAAAGTACTGTTCCTGCACCAACACTCTGGTAATAAGCTCCCTGGGCTCCCCATAGATAAAGTGATCTGTTCCATCATATACCCCCATCACATTCAGCACTTCCCACACCTTCTCCTCAGAGACACAGTCACCCTCCATAAAGATCATGCTCAGGATAACTATCAGAATACCGTTCTTGGGCATGGTCTCCCCATCACTCATCATCCCTTCGCAGGTGAGGCCCAGGGTAGTGACCAGGGTATAGGAGTCATCGCTGGGGTCCACTTCCTTCACATCCACGCCAAACGCCAGCTGCAGG
The DNA here is from genome assembly GCA_006408695.1 of Aepyceros melampus. Taxonomy (NCBI): domain Eukaryota; kingdom Metazoa; phylum Chordata; class Mammalia; order Artiodactyla; family Bovidae; genus Aepyceros; species Aepyceros melampus. Next base: position 8,006 of record SJXQ01002881.1, read on the forward strand.
CACTCCGAGGCTTCTCTGAAGATCTCAGGGAAGTGATCCTGGTAATCTTTGATGACGACATTCAGCATTTCTGCCTTTGTGGTCAGCTCCTTAGTGCGATACTTGAGGAGCAGAAACTCTATCAGATCAGCCACCTTGTCATCAATCACATTTCTGGGCAGGAACTCAGCATTGGCAGAGCCTGAGAGGTGCTCGGACTCTCCTCGTTTTGGCTGCTGGAGCCATCCTCGGATTGGCTCATTGGAGAGGCAACAGCAGTGGGAGACAGAAAGGAACTTGGAGGGTTCTGTGAAGGACCCTGGGAAGGATCCTGGGAAGGACCCTGGGGAGGATCCTGGGAAGGATCCTGGGAAGGACCCGGGGGCCCAGGAATAACATTAAGCTCCTCCTCTGGGGAGCTCAAGACCAGAGGAAAGCAAGAGGAAGAGGAGGAGGAGGAGGAGGGAAATGAGGAGGAGCAGGTGGAGGATGAGGACGTATCCGCTTCCACAACTGCAAGAACTCTTTGGGTCTCACTGCCTTCCTCAAGCACGCAGCGCCTTCGCTTTGGAGCATGAGACATGATGACTGGTTTCCGGCAACAGGAGTGTGGGCAGAGGTGACAGATGGGGGACCACAGGCCTGGGGGAGAGAGAGGATGAGAGCGGTCTCAGCTGAGAAACGAACCCTGGGTGGTCTGACACAGGCCACTTACAGGTCTCCTCTCGAGGGGTGCTCTTGGAGGGAACAGGGGCACTCTTCCTAGGCAGCCTGTCTTCTGGCTACCCAAAGAAAGAAGGGCAGGGGCTCCCCAGGATGCAGTCAGCCCATCCCAAGGTTCCAGGGTTCACATGATGGGGGGACTTGAGCCTTGTGGGTTCCCCTTTGTTCTGGGATAGGGGGCCTCTGGTGCACACTCAGGGCACCCTCCTCACCTTGACTCCTGGTTCTGCCTGGATCTCCTCTGCTTTCTGACCTCAGGACACCAGCCTCAGACCTCCACCTTCACCTCCTGGTTCCTGGAGCTCCTGTGACAGAAATGGAGGGGACACCTCGGGGGTAGACTGTGGCACAGCCCTGGGCCGGCCTTCTGTGATGGTTCGAAGGGTGGGCTCTGTGAGGTCTCCCCAGTTGTGCAGTGGGAGGTCCCATCGGGGTTCCCTTGTAGTGCCCACTTTTCCTCTGGCACGGCCTGGACCTTCCCCTTTGGGGACTGCAGGGAAACTCAGAACAAGACCCGAGTCTGAACAGAAAGCACTAAGGGGCCCAACATGTGGCCGCACCCGCCCAGGGCTTCCCTCAGGTCCTAGGCTGGGGGAGATGCTTGGTTCAGCTCCTCCTCACCTCCCGCCTGCCCTCCCAGCACTGACCACAGGGGAGGAGGTCTGCTCAGTCCTCCCTCGGGGTCCGGGGAGTCCACCCTCTGTAGATCTGAAGCCTCCGCCCTCTGCCCAAACACCTCACCTCCCGAGACCCTAAGCCAGAGGTCAAGAAAATGTTCACCCTGCTCACCTCACTCTAGGGCCTCCAATAGCCCCCACAAGGGCCAGGATCCTTGCCTCCCTATTGCGGTGTAACCACCTCAGTCATTCCTCACATGGAACCTAGACTCCAGACAGGACTGGGGATTGTCCCGTCTGCCATTTTGAGACCCCGCAGCTTTCACAAGGTCCCCGTCTCTCTGAATAGGCTGGGGGAGATGCTTGGTTCAGCTCCTCCTCACCTCCCGCCTGCCCTCCCAGCACTGACCACAGGGGAGGAGGTCTGCTCAGTCCTCCCTCGGGGTCCGGGGAGTCCACCCTCTGTAGATCTGAAGCCTCCGCCCTCTGCCCAAACACCTCACCTCCCGAGACCCTAAGCCAGAGGTCAAGAAAATGTTCACCCTGCTCACCTCACTCTAGGGCCTCCAATAGCCCCCACAAGGGCCAGGATCCTTGCCTCCCTATTGCGGTGTAACCACCTCAGTCATTCCTCACATGGAACCTAGACTCCAGACAGGACTGGGGATTGTCCCGTCTGCCATTTTGAGACCCCGCAGCTTTCACAAGGTCCCCGTCTCTCTGAGACCCGGATGTCAGGAAATGCTGCATGTGGCCGTCCTGTCTGGGGACTACAGGGTCCCCTCTGTTCAGGGGTCCAGCTCCCCTTAAGTCCTCCCTCAGTGGTCTTCCCCTCTTGGGTCCTCCCAGGGTTGACAGCAGGGGCAGGAATCTGGGGTCTTCACCTTGACTCCTGGTAGGACCGGCGTTCTGTCCTCTCCCTACCTGAGGTCCGGCTCCTCACACCAGGTCCCCAGTCTCTCTGAGACCTGCGTGTCAGGAATTCAGGACAGGCCTAGTGAGCTCTTCTCACCCCAGGGTCTCCCAGGGCCGACAACAGGGGCGGGGATCTGTGGGCTACCGTCTATCCTCCCTCGGGGTCCCCTCAGTCTTCCCTCAGGACCTTACCTTGTCTCCAGGCAGCACCCGGGATTCTCTCCTGGGCCCGACTGAAGCCCCGCCTTTTATACCAGTTCCCCAGTCTCTCCGAGCCCTGGATGTCGGGAAGCCCGCCCCCTGTACCAGGTCCCCAGTCTGAGACCCGGATGTCAGGAAGCCCGCCCCCTGTACCAGGTCCCCAGTCTGAGACCGGATGTCAGGAAGCCCGCCCCCTGTACCAGATCCCGAGTCTGAGACCCAGATGTCAGGAAGTCAGACCATGTCTGTTGGGCTCATCCTAATCCAGGGCTGCCCAGGGCCGACAACAGGAATGGGCTTCTCTCAGGTCTCCTCTGTCTGGGGTCCAGGGTCCCCTCAGTCCTCCCTCAGGGGCTTCAGCTTGACTCTCAGCAGAACCTAAGATCCTCCCATCTGCCCGTCTGAGGCCCCGGTCTTCTCTGAGACTCGGATGTGAAAGTCAGGACTTGCTGCCAAGGTGCCTATCCCCCCACCAGGGGCCTCCCAGGACCAGGAATTTGGGGAGGGGTCCCCTCTGTTTGGGGTCCAGAGTCCCCTCAGTCCTTGCTTAGGGTCTTTACCTTGACTCCCAGCAGGACATGGGATTCTCTTTTCTGCCCTGCTGAGCCCCCACCCCTTATACCAGGTCCCCAGTCTCTGAGACCTGGATGTCAGAAATGGATGATGCATGTGGTCATCCCACCCCAAGGTCCCTCAGGGTCTTCCTTCAGGTCCTTACATATCTTCATATCTGTCAAGGCCTGGGACTCCTCCATCTGCTGACTGAAGGATGCACACCCAAGACAAAACCAACCCTATTTCTGTATCCCAAGGCAAAGTGATGTAATACTAAATCCAATCAGATGCCTGGGCTGACAACACCGGATCTGTTGGGGGATCCCCTCTATTCTGGAGTCTAGTGTCCCATCAGTCCTCCCTCAGGGTCCTCACCTTGAATAGTGACAGTTCCTGGGTCCTCTCCTCTGCTTACCTGAGTCCAGCCCTGCCAGTTCTATGTCTTTCCCTCCTTTAGACCATTTTACCCAGCAGAAGACAGAGGCCACCGTTATCAGGCTACAGCTTGTTGGGGCCTGCCTACACTGATAGCAGGGGCAGGGTGGAGCTGACCTCTGTTCGGAGGTTCAAGGTGCCTCCAGTCCTTCCTCAGGGTCCTTGTCTTGACTCCTGGCAGGTTCTGGAACTCCTTTCTTTGCTGTCTGAAGACATATCCCTCTATCCAAGCCTCACTTCCCTGAGACGTTCCTTTTCTACTTCCCCAGAAGGAAGTCAGAGGCTTCCATGTCTCTCTGACTTGGCACCTATGGGGGCTGACTGCAGGGACAGGGTAAAGCTGGGACCCCTCTCTTCCAGTCTGGGAGATTCCTTCATTGCTCTTTCAATATCCTCACCTTGACTTGTGACAGGACCTGAGACTCTTTCCTCTTGTGACCTGAGCCTGTCCCCTTCCAGCCAAGGCTCTCACCTCTCTGAAGACCCCCAGGGAAGGTTGAGGAAGGCTCACAGTCTGACAGCTCTGCCAGGGATCTCCCACAGCTGTTATCAGGAGTAGAGCTGGATTATCTGGAACTTCTGGGAAGATGCCCCTGGCTCAGTCCTCACTTCTGAGGTCCTGGGTCCTTGATGAAATCCTGGCTGGGAGAGGCTCCTCACTGTCAGCTCCAAGCATTTGTCCAGCTGCGTCCCTTGCAGAGAATGATTCTGCAACATGCACTAGTTTCTAGATAGGGAGCTGCAGTGCCCATGAGCATGGGGGAGAGTCAGAGAAAAAACAACTTTTTCAATCGAGTCTGTTGACCAGCCAGCCAGACTTCAGAAACATTTTGTTCTAAAAGATTCATTTTTCTGCACAGAAGAGGCTGAGCAGCAGCATTTGGGGAGGTCCTGCTCATTTGAAATTATCTAACATTTCATAGTTCAGAGCACTGATTTTCATTTTCTTAACCCTCATTCCTAGTATATTCAAAAAACATATTATACATCTCTACCAAGTGTATGTTTAGAATACATATAAAATTTCATGAAAGAATATCTATACTTATTGTGTGTGGATCACTTTAATAACTCCTATTCTATAATATCTCCAGTCTATTCTTTATCTTCTGTTAAAAATTATTTTGGAAAGGCCAGTCCTCAGTCTCTTGTCTAAAGTTCAGAAGTAACAGGAGTAGAAACAACGAATTGCTAAAGTAATAATTAGTCATAGTTTATTCTGTCCTTCCAAAAAGACAGTTTACTGATTTTCATTTTCTTAACCCTCATTCCTAGTATATTCAAAAAACATATTATACATCTCTACCAAGTGTATGTTTAGAATACATATAAAATTTCATGAAAGAATATCTATACTTATTGTGTGTGGATCACTTTAATAACTCCTATTCTATAATATCTCCAGTCTATTCTTTATCTTCTGTTAAAAATTATTTTGGAAAGGCCAGTCCTCAGTCTCTTGTCTAAAGTTCAGAAGTAACAGGAGTAGAAACAACGAATTGCTAAAGTAATAATTAGTCATAGTTTATTCTGTCCTTGCCAAAAAGACAGTTTGTGAACACACAGGATTCAAACCAAACATGGAATGAGGCTCAGGGCTATATCGTTATAAAGCTGCTTATATTGTGGGAAGGCAGTGACTATTCTTCACAGTGGTTGGTTATAATATTTGAATTTCTTAAATGATAGAGAATTGGTTAGTGATTACCTCATATCAATCTGGGGAAACAACTGAAGTTTTGCTGATGATTTCCAGAGGCACAAGCAAGAAATGACCCAGATCAAGTTAGCCTTGCAATAAAACCTAAATTAAGCTTTGTTTGTATGACTAAATTGGTTTTGTCTGCTCAGGGAGTCTTTCAAGGCTAGTCTCTGTTTGTTTTTGATTGTAACAAGACTAAAATGGTTGCAGGTGGTCATTAGCACAGGCTTTGGGGTCCTACAACCTCAGTCATCCCATCTTTCCAGCTGTCCTGTTACCACCCCAGAGCTCCTGGTAGCTGTGGTTAGAGGGCCTGCCTCTGGTTTGTTCAATGAAATAGGTCAGAAATTTAAAATCTTCTTCTTATCCTGCCATCTGCATCTCTGCGGCCTACAGCCCTTCCGCAACTTCCCCACTGCCCCCACCTCGCCAAACACAAGAACCAGCTCCCCACAGTCATCAGTCTTCCCTAGGGATTTCTCGTGTTTTGTTGTTTAGCTTTTGTTGTTGATTCCCCCACCCCCACCTCCTTTCTATAGTTATTGGGAGTTGATTTGGGGAGTGGAAGTCAGTGGTCTGAACCTGATGATCATCTTGGCATTTATAGGTAAGGCATTAAACCTATAAATAATTTAAGGAGAATTCATATCTTTGTAATAATGCTGTTCCTCATTAATGAATATGTTTTACTGCTTTATTTATTTAGGACTTTTAGCTGAATCTATCAGAAAGCTTTTATATTTGCCTCCATTAATGTCTTTACATGTCTTTTAGGATTCTTTTTAGGTAATTTTAGTGACTTTCTTGCCATTGTGAATGAAGTATTTCCTATTTCACGTTCTAATTAGTTATTGCTTTTAGATGGCAAGGTTCTTGATTTTGCTATGATTTTCCATATATATTTTCCTGAAATCTCTCAATTATTCAAATACTCCACATGTTTTACAGATAATAATATTGTCACCAAATATTACCTTTCTTTTCAATATGCATACCTCTTATTTATTTCAATATTCACTGCTCTATGTGTCCCAGTGCAATTTTGAACAGTAGAGGAGAGAGCATTCATTTTTGTGTTGTTTGGCCCTGGCTTTAATGGAAATTCTAATATTTTACATATAAGTGTGTTTGCAATAGACTTTAGGAAACTGAAGTTCTATTCTTTTTTTTTTTTGTTGAAGTTCTATTCTAATGTTAACTTACTCTTTTTTAATCATAAACTTGTGTTTAATTTCTTTCAAAGCCTTTTTAATATACCCATTGATGTGATCAAGTGTTTTTTTCTCCTCTAATTTGTACAAGGAATTATAATTGAAAGTATTTTCTAATGTTAAATCATATTTTTATTCCTCAGACACAGCCCATTTGTTCATTTAATTCACTGCTATGTTGAATATGCTATTAAATTATTTAGAATATTTGCTGCTCTGTGAGTGAGCATGGCTTAAAGTGTTCTTTTCATGGGATGTTCTCATCTGGTTTTTGAATTGAGGAGCAATAACCTGGCAAAATGAGTTGAAAAACTGGCTGTTTTGTATGCTTTGGAGGAGTTTACATAAGGTGATAATTTGTTTCTCCCTATTTGGTAAAACTGGTTTCCAAAACTGCCTTGTTCTGGAACATGTGATGGTGGCTTGAGTTTTGAATATAGTTTCAGTTTGTATTGTTTGATTAAACTTTTAGGTGGTCAATTTCACTTAGGATTTCAAATTTAATGGTATATTTATAATAATTTTTTATTACAGAAATTATCAAACATACACACAATAAAAAGAATCCATTCTCTTTGTTTATAATATAATGAACCCAATATACCTGACACTCAGCATCGACACACTTCAACACAATCTGGTTCCAGTTATACCTTCACCTTCTCCCATTTCTTGCTACTGGAATAATTTGAAGCATATTCAAAACATCATAGTATTTTATTTCTAAATATTTCATTTTGTTCAGTCACCCACTCATGTCCAACTGTTTGCCACCCCATGGACTGCAGCATGCCTGGCTTCCCTGTCCCTCACCATCTCCTAACACACCATCTCCTAAAGTTTGCCCAAGTTCATGTACATGTCAAATATTTCATGTCTTCCTAAAATATAGATTCTTTTATGATATGTAAATCTAATTCTTTTCAAAAAATTTAAATAAGTAATCTTCAAATACCAGGTATTTTTCATGTTTGTATGGCAGACATACTTTAAAAAAAATTAGTTTCTTTGAATCTGTGTCCAAATAGGATCTAATCACTACAATTGTTCTTTATGTCTCAAGTCTTTTAAATCTGTAATTTCTTCCTCTGTTACCTCTTTTTCCTTGCAATTATTTTTTGGGGAAAAAAACCCCAGAATTTGTGTTTTGTTTACTTTCCAACAGTGTGGCTTTTGTTGAATGCAACATTTGTGGTGTCCCTTAACATGTTCTTCAGAACTTACTGACACTACAAGATACCCCAGGCTCATTTTGTATATTTACTGCCTTATTTCTAGAATCAGTCATTTCTCCAAAGAGCCCTCATTCTTTTTATTGTATGTAGACAGACATTTCTTCAGTGAACAAATGGAGACAAATTTTTTCCTTCCACAGTTATACATCTTATTCTTTTCTTTTCTTATTTTACTAGCTAGAATTTCCAGTACAGTGTTGAATAGGAGGCCTCAGAGGAGACATCCTTGCCTTTTTCCTGATCATAGGTGGCAAGCATTGAGGAAATTTCCTTCTATTCCTAGTTTACTGAGACTTTTTTTTTTAATCATGCATCTGTGTTGGATTTTATCAAATGCTTTCTTTGTATCTCAATTGATTGATAATATGATATTTTTTCTTTTGCTTGTTGATGTCATAAATTTCATTAATTGGTCTTTTAATATTAAGCCAGATTTGTGTACCTGGAATAAATCTCACTTGGTCATGGTGTATAGTTATTTTTATACATGTTGAATTTGATTTGCTTATATTTTACTGAAGATCATTAGATCTATGTTCATGAGAGTTATGGGTCTGTAGTTTTCCTTTCTTGTAATATCTTTTACTGGTTTTGGTGTTAGGGTAATGGTCTCAGAATAAGTTAGGAGTATTCCTTTTGCTTTATTTTTTGAAAGACCTTTTGGAGGATTGTTGTTAATTCTTCTTTAGATGTTCGGTAGAATTCACCAATGAAACCATCTGGGCCTAGTGATTTCTCTTTTGAGGAATATTTATTACTGATTTAGTTTACTTAGTAGATATAGATTTATTTAGATTACCTTTTTATCCTTGTGTGAATTTTTATAGATTATGTCACTGAAGATAATTTTATTTAATGTATTAAGTTTGTGGACATAGAGCTGTCATAATACTCCTTCATTTCCTTATATTAGTCATCTGTGTCATCTAATTTTTGTTTTGTAGTCTTGCTAGAAGATTATCAATTTGTTGATCTTTTCAAATGACTACTTTTGGTTTCACTGATTTTCTATATTGTTTTCCTTTTTTTTATTTCATTGATTTTTGCAGAATTCTTATTTCTTTTCTTCTGCTTGCCTTCAACTTAATTTGCTCTTCTTTCTCTAGACTTAAGTTGTAATCTTAGGTTTTGATTTTAGAACTTATTTTTCTAATACAGTTAGTGGTATAAATTTATCCCTAAGCACTGATTTTTCTATATACCACAATTTTTGATTATTACCATTTGTATCTTATTTAAAATATTAAACCATTTATATTGGCACTTATTCCCTGACCCAGAGATATATGGATGTATATTGTTTAATTTACAAATTAAATTCTGTTTCTTCTCCTTCTTCTGATATTCCAGTTACTTAAATATTACACCTCTGAAATTGCCCCACAGTTCTTAGATATTCTGTTTCATTTTGGGTTTTAATTCTCTTTTTTTCCATTTTAATTTTTTCATTTAGAATTTCAATAACATTTCAATTTAGGGAATTTCTGTTGACATTTTAAAACTTGCTGATTCTTTCCTCAGTTATGTCTAGTTTGCTGATGAGTTCGCCAAAAGCCTTCTTAGTTTACATTAGTTTATGTTTTTTCTAGATTTCCTTTTGACTCTTTCTTAGAGTTCCCATATCACAGCTTACATCTGCTTACCTATCTGTTTTGAATATTGTCTACTATTTCAATTATAGCCCTTGACATATGTCATAATTATTTTAAATTCCTTGTCTGATGCTTCAACATCTTGGTCATATAAAACTTGCTGATTCTTTCCTCAGTTATGTCTAGTTTGCTGATGAGTTCGCCAAAAGCCTTCTTAGTTTACATTAGTTTATGTTTTTTCTAGATTTCCTTTTGACTCTTTCTTAGAGTTCCCATATCACAGCTTACATCTGCTTACCTATCTGTTTTGAATATTGTCTACTATTTCAATTATAGCCCTTGACATATGTCATAATTATTTTAAATTCCTTGTCTGATGCTTCAACATCTTGGTCATATCTGAGTCTGTTTCTGAGGCTTGCTTTGTCTCTTCAGACTGTATTTTTTCTTGCCCTACATACAATGTAATTTTTTGTTGTTGTTGAAAAGCCAGATATGTTATATTAGACAATAGGAACTGAAGTAAACTGGCCTTTATAGTGTGAGGTTTTGTGTTAGTCTGGCTAGTATTGGACCTTGGGTGTCAGGGGTTTAAAATTCATCTACACCTTTTCTTTTCCTCTTCTGTTGTTCTTGGGTTTTCCTAGGAACTGCATCTTAAATAGATTCTTGTCTTGCAGTTCTTTCAGCTATCATCTACTGTTGTTATAAAGGAGACATGTTGATGTAGAGGGAAGGGACAGGAAAAAGGCTTCTATAATATTATTGAGACAGGCTTGAAACCTAGGACCCTTTCCTGTGTTGCTGCTCAGCTTTCTGCAAAGCTTACACCTGGATATACCCTCTCCTCAAGCTACAAAATACAAAGAAATTTATGGGAATTAAAACAACTGTGTCCACGCACAATTGGGGAAAATTCTGGACGACAAGATACAAAAAGACACACACACGCAAAAACCTGACTGCCATTTCTGAATAGCCTGAAGCAAAAACAGTGTCAGGAGCAAAAGCAGGGTACTACACATGCCCCCTGCACTCAGTACCAGAAAGGGGAGGGCAAACGACCTAAACCACCCCTGTATCCACCTAGAGTGGATTTCTTTAACACTGTGCTGGGATAGAAGAGGAAGGAAGTGGGTCATGGTTCAAATACCATAGACTCTCACTGTCACCAAGTGTCAGCCCTCCAGTCTGACCCCTGGACACACCCCTACCCTCACCACATATAAGGAACAAACTTGCTCTGCTTCAGTGAGCAAGCAAGGGAATCTGTTACTTGTTTTTGCTACCCCTGCTTCAGCCGGAGCCCCAATAAAGCCTTGCTTGAATTTCTTATCTGGCCTCTAGTCAATTTATATTGATTGGGGAAGGCCAAGAACCCTGGTCCACATCAAAATGAAGTCAGTTCCTTTGGGTAGTTTTCAGAGATCTCTGTTTTTATGGATTATATCTTCCTGGTCAAAATCTCTGAGCCATGGCTCTGGAGCTGGAAGCAGGGTGAGTGGAATTTTTTTCTAAATAAATACCCCTGCTTTAGTAGTGGGATGCTTGGGATGGAGGGGAAGTGGTCAGTTGTCTCAAGTCTTTTATGGCTTGCTACTCCTGGCATGTTAACTCTGCCAGGGTGAGGAAAAGCAAGGTTCCAGTATTCTCAGTGCACTGTTCCTAAGGAAGGGACTCGGTCCCACAAGTGGGTGGTTAGGTGAAAGAAGGGATTCTCCACTTCTCAGCCTTACTCTCCTGAAACTTAGTCTTTGGAACAGGTAGCTTGGGATGGGATGAAAAATGCTGATTCCTGTACTTCCCAGGAAGATACCCAAAGCTCTTGACTGGGAGCTGGAGACAGAAGGAACTCTATGTTATTGGCTGTTATCCACCTGCAGTGGAGATTTTTTTAACACTGTGCTGGGATGGAGGAGGAAGTAAGTGGATCCTGGTTCAAATACCATAGACTCTCACTGTTCTTACCAACTGTCAGTTAACTTTTTTGAATAAGTCCTTCTTAATTTGCATATTCCCTTAGGACAATTTCCAGATATTTTATCACTTCAGTTCAGTCGCTCAGTCATGTCCGACTCTTTCCGACCCCATGAATTGCAGCATGCCAGGCCTTCCTGTCATCACCAGCTCCTGGAGTTCACCCAAACTCATGTGCATGGAGTTGGTGTTGCCATCAGCCATCTCATCCTCTGTCATCCCCTTCTCCTCCTGCCCCCAATCCCTCCCAGCATCAG
>SJXQ01002881.1:19744-57230 GCA_006408695.1 Aepyceros melampus
TACTGATATTTCTCCCAGCAATCTTGATTCCAGCTTGTGCTTCTTCCAGCCCAGCATTTCTCATGATGTACTCTGCATAGAAGTTAAATAAGCAGAGTGACAATATACAGCCTTGATATACTCCTTTTCCTATTTGGAACCAGTGTGTTGTTCCATGTCCAGTTCTAACTGTTGCTTCCTGACCTGCATGTAGGTTTCTCAAGAGGCAGGTCAGGTGGTCTGGTATTCCCATCACTTTCAGAATTTTCCACAGTTTCTTGTGATCCACACAGTCAAAGGCTTTGGCATAGTCAATAAAGCAAAAATAGATGTTTTTCTGGAACTCTCTTGCTTTTTTGATGATCCAGCGGATATCGGCAATTTGATCTCTCGTTCCTCTGCCTTTTCTAAAATGAGCTTGATATTTCATATTATTTTTATATGATTGTTTAAAAAATAATGAAGACAGATTTCACTGGGAGTGCATCCATGGAGCTCTTCCCATTGCCAATAGAATAAGTGGAACTCCCATGATGTAGTTTTTGATACAAGGTTTTAAGTTTTATGTTTATCTTGAATTCCTTGTGATTTCTTTTTCCATTTTCTTATTCTCTCACTTTTGCTAGGTTGATAGCATTGTATTTCTCTGCTCTACCATAATTAACTGTTTTGTAAGCTCTGATTTTTTTTTTCATTCTGCAAGTTGTTACTTTCAAACTTCTAGCAAATACATTTTAAACTTTCAACCTCCTGTCGACAAAGAATATTAATCAAAATTTAGCTTCTCTCCCAAACAAGACTTTTAGTAAGCTTTTGTTTATTTTCTGCCCCTACCACACTATTCAACTGAATTTTTATTTCAAATCATTGTTTTCAATAGTATGTCAGTGCTATTTTATAGGCCATTACATTTACAATTATGTTAATTTTGTAGCCTTATTATCAAGAGCTATTTACTATAAACTGAAAGTTTTACTTTTTGTTCACCACTGTTTCTTTTTTTTAAATTAATTTTTATTTTTTAGTTTGTTTTGCTTTACAATACTGTATTCATTTTGCTATACATTGACATGAATCAGTGTACACTCGTGGCTGATTCATGTCACCACTGTTTCTTATAGTTGCTTTCTTTTTGCTTGGATTCTGTTTTCCTTTTGCCAGAGTATGGCTCAGAATAATTATTTCAGTGGTATGGCATGTTTTGTTAGTTTCCTGAGTCTTTGTGTGGCTGAGAAGGTCTTTATTTTGCTATCATAGTTTGTTGATAATTTAAACATCCTGCATTGCTAATGGGAGGTCTGATATGTCAGATTCACTTTTTTACAGGTAACTTCTTTCTCTGTAGAAAATTACAGTGCTTCTCTTTATCTACAGAATTTGAAAAACGATCTGGGATGTGTCTAGATTTCTTGTGATAAGTCATTAATGCTGTTTTCCAAATATTTCCAGTTCTTCTTCTGGGCACATTGTACTTCCCACACCCCTTAAAGTTACTTGTGGCTTTGTGACATGTATTAGCTAGTAAGATTTGAGAAGACATGACATATTACTTCCATGAAAGCTTTAATAACAGTACATAATTTGTAACATTTTCTTTCCTCTGTAATAGTGAATGTGGAAACCCACATTGATTGAAAGCTTCTGTAAGTCCAGTCTCTGAGTAACTACAATGAGCAAAGCCCTCCTGCTGCCCAACATTGAATAGGCAGAATGAAAAAGAAATGTGTTGTTGTTTCAAGCCACTGAGATTTTAGATTGTTTATTATTAGAGCATAAACTAGCCTATCCAGACTAAAACAGGAGGTTATTGCCATAACAAAAAACCCATAAAATTAATAATAATAATATAATATTAATAGCATTGGTTGAGTTACCAGATGATGGATACCAAATAAACTGTTATCAAGGGTTGGAAGAATGGTGATCCATGTTTTCTAGTGGTGAGATATTTACTGAAACTTTTGCCTGCATTAATTTGTAAGGCAGATAATTTAACTAATTAATGTTTAGCTCTAGGAGAAGAGATTGGATTGGCACTATGTGTTAGTCACTCTTGTCCACATTTGACAAGTTATTTAAAAAGTCAGAAAAGAATTGGCTGGTTTGCAGGCAGTGATAAAAGGAAATATAGAGTCCAGAAGTCCTCCACATTTTACAAATGTGAGGATTTGTAAAATTGGAAGAGACAATTGCTTCTTAGCCTCACTGAGTAAAAGATAAAGGCAAGGAGGTTTTTTTTGTTGACAATGGCTTCTTAAAACAGCCTTCAGTTCAGTTCAGTTCAGTCACTCAGTTGTGTCCGGCTCTTTGTGACCCCATGGACTGCAGCACGCCAGGCTCCCTGTCTATCACCAACTTCTGGAGTTTATCCAAATTCATCTTCACTGAGTCGGTGATATCATCCGACCATCTCATCCTCTGTCGTCCCCTTCTCCTGCCTTCAATCTTTCCCAGCATCAGGGTCTTTTCAAATGAGTCAGTTCTTCGCATCAGGTGGCCAAAGTATTGGAGTTTCAGCTTCAGCATCAGTACTTTCAATGAATATTCAGGACTGATTTCCTTTAGGATGGACTGGTTGGATCTCCTTGCAGCCCTTATAATGGGACTGAATCAAGGGGATGGTCATTTGACCACTGTAAAAATCTCTGATGGACTGCGGTGTTTCAAAGGACAGACAAATTAGAACTGTTGCCATAGTAAATATTTTCTTTTGAAAAGAATAGTTGAGGGAAACTTACGGTGCAGTTCTCCCATAAAAGTCTGATAAGCTCAAGATACTCACAGTTAAGTTGCAAGAAACATGAGCCTGAGAAAGCAAATATAGTATATATGCAAAATGTGTTTAATAATGAATTGTGGATATGGTTATTGACATTTGGAGCTGAGTCAAACTAAATAGCTAAGAAGCCTGAACAAAATTACTGTGACTGTTTAAAACTTAAAATGACCCTTGGGCTCCAAATCTACTATAAAGAGGAAGCAGGCTATGAGTTTTTCAGCCCCCAAGGAGTAAGTATTTTCTGATACTCAATCCAGATGTGGTTAAGGAGAATGGCAAATGAAAGATACCCTCTGAGGGCAAAATCAAGGTCCATAGTGAAAAACTGACCAGGCATACCCCCTTCCCAGGGAGCAGAATCAAGGCTTACCAAGGAACAATCTCACTCCCTGGGTGGAGCACTCCTTCTGCCTATGTCTAGTAGAGTTTAAGCATTGCTAAATTCTAGAATTTAAGCAGTGGCATTGTTGTGATTCCTGATCTTTCTAGAAGGGATTGTTTTTGTGATTGTCTTTCTGGGAATATTGTATGTATGCATGAGTGCATCTCTCAGTCGCTCTGTTGTGTCCAACTCTTTGTGACCTGTGGACTGTAGCCCGCCATGTCTGTGGCATTGTCTAGGCAAGAATACTGGAATGGGTTGACATGACTTCCCTCCAGGGGATCTTCCTGACCCAGGGATTGAACCCAGGTCTCCTGCATTGGCAGGCAGATTCTTTACCACTGAGTGACCTGGGAAGCCAATACTGGATATGAAGGGGCAAATTACTTTTTACTTTTAGTTCCTAGTCTTCTGGACTAAGACGTGACACTTCCAGAATAGATAAGGAAACTTCCAAACACCATTTAGAGGTCCTAGATTTGGGGAGTGAAAAAGTGATTAAATGAGTCTTCTTGATTCTTCCCAGGAGGGGGTAAATGTGTTCTGCATGAAGGAAGAAAAAGTAGACAAAATATTCAGTGACAAGAAAGGAAGGCTGGGATGGTGATTAGTGCCATCTACCCAATGTTTCCATTCTCTTCTCGAGCACACAGTAGGATCACTCTTTCCCAGCCCTTAAAGTTAGATAAGGCCATCGTGATTTGCTTTACCTGAGAAATGTGAAGCAAAATTATATGTTTTGCCCAAAGACAAGTTTAAATTGCCAATGTGCAATTTCCCACATTCTTTTACCCTGTTTTGTGCTCATGGAAGTAGGTATTGTGATGAAGTCAGCCTGGGTTCCTGATGATAATAAACAGGATCCCTTTGTTGACCTACAGTGGACACACAGTTGAAAAGGAAACAAACCTTTGTTGAGTTGAGCTCTGTGATTTGAGATAGTTTACTCCCACAGCATAACAGAGCCTAGCCTGACTAATGTAATTATTGTTTTGTTTTTTCTTTAATACTCCTCACCTTTTTGGCTGTCCTTTGCTCTTCAGGTTGGCTATTCTATCCATTCTGACTCTTTGGGAAAGCATGAGTGTCCTTAATGGCAGTTAAGAACATGTTAAGCAATCAAGGCAGCAAGGTGCCAGAGTTTTGTTTTGTTTTGTTTTTGTTTTTTTGGTTTTTTTTGGCTTTTTGTTTGTTTGTTTGTTTTTTATCTAAGGCAATCCAAGATAGTATGAGCATGATATCTCCCATATTCTATCTCTGGGATTTCCTCCTGTGTAGTAAATCAGCTGATAGAAAACATGACATAATATGGATGCACAAACATTTGATCTACTTATACCTACTCTAACCACGTTAATGAGGGGTTATAAAAAAAAAGTCCGGAGTTTGCAGGCTGTTTTTAATATTCCTATTTGTTAATATTATCCTGAAAGCACATATGAGATTTCTGGAGCAGCATAGATTAATCATTATTTCCTTTCAAGAAAATAACAATTCTGTAGTTCCCTATGCCCAAATTTCTCATATTTTGGACAACAAGATGTGAGTTGGATGTCACCCTACACAAACAAAATTTAATGCAGAAGAAGTGATTCTGGGCATTTATTTAGAAGGGGAGTGGCTGTCCCTGTTGAAAGGAAAGAGGAAAATCTTTGCTCCTTCGGAAGGATTTGGTGGTCTTACTCAAACCTTTTGGAATGTAAATAAATCTTTCTAGGGGAAAGATAAAGACCATTGTCTCCAGCTTTACAATCGAGGAATGAAATGCGGCACATACTTCCAGTCATAAATCTGTCTGGAGTCCTCTTACTATGTAGTTGTAAATTACCTTCCCAGGCTTGCCCTTTTATCCCAGGTCCCAAGTTTCAGTAAGATTTGCTCAGCAAGCTCTATTTGTGCAGAAACATGAGCTATTTTCTCTAGAGGCCCAGATAGGCCCAGTAAATCCTTTTATTAGTCCAAGAATATATCCATGTGGTCTTATCCTCTCTCCACTGCATTGCTGCTGCTAAGTCGCTTCAGTTGTGTCCGACTCTGTGCGACCCCAAAGATGGCAGCCCACCAGGCTCCCCCATCCCTGGGATTCTCCAGGCAAGAGTACTGGAGTGGGTTGCCATTTCCTTCTCCAAACTTCTCCACTGCACAGTTCCCTCCAAACCTCTTCCCCTGGCCTTCCTTTAAGTGGAAGCTAGATAGATCATGATTCCTTCCCCGATTACTGGTTATTTTATTTATACATGGCTTACTTACTGCAATATAATTTACATATAGGAGCCTAAAATTGGGACACCTGGTAATCATACCTGTATAATTAAGTTTTGCTTGGACACTCAAGTTGAACTCCAATTGTGTTCCCAACTTGTCTTGGTCACTGGAATAAGGACACATAGCTCACCTCTGTTTCTCTCATGAACTACCAATATAACATGCCAATTTTGTTACCTATACCTTTCCCAGTTCCCTTCTCAAACAGATCTATTTCCCTCAGATCAGCACTAATTAGGTGAACACTTTCAATCTTAAGACACAAGTTCTTCACTTTTCACTAATATAGAGACATTTTAGTTCACTATTATTTGTTTCACTATTATTTCATTCTCTGTGTTACTTACTTCTGGGACTCCTATTAAATAGACTTTTGTGGCTCAGCTGGTATAGAATCTGCCTGCAATTCATAAGACCTGAGTTCGATCCCTGGGTTGAGAAGATCCCCTGAAGAAGGGAAAGGCTACCCCATCCAGTATTCTGGCCTGGAGAATCCCATGGACTCCATGGGGTTGCAAAGAGTCGGACACGACTGAGAGACTTTCACTTTACTCTTTTAGATCTGTCCTCTAAGTCTCCTAACTTCTCTCCAATAATCTACCTATCCTTTTCTTTTGCACCCAATCTGAGAAGGTTGTCATCCAATTCACAGTTTTATGACACATGTATTATCTTTCTGCTATTTAATCATTCATGACTGCAGCCAAAATTAAAAGACTCTTGTTCCTTGGAAGAAAAGCTATGACAAGCCTAGACAGCATATTAAAAAGCAGAGACATTACTTTGCCAACAAAGTAGTTTGCTACTAGTCAAAGCTGTGGTTTTTCCAGTAATCATGTATGGATGTGAGAGTTGGACCATAAAGCAAGCTGAGCACCAAAGAATTGCTGCTTTTGAACTGCAGTGTTGGAGAAGACTCTTGAGAGTCCCTTGGACTGCAAGGAGATCCAACCAGTCAATCCTAAAGGCAATGAACCCTGAATATTCATTAGAAAGACTGTGCTGAAGCTGAAGCCCTGATAGTTTGGCCACCTGATGAAACGAGCCAACTCAATGGAAAAGACCCTGATTCTGGGAAAGATTGGAGGCAGGAGGAGAAGAGGATGACAGAGGATGAGATGGTTTGTCAGTTCTTCACATGAAGTGGCCAAAGTATTGGAGTTTCAGTTTCAACATCAGTCTTTCCAATGAAAACCCAGGACTGATCTCCTTTCGGATGGACTGGTTGGATTTTCTTGCAGTCCAAGGGACTCAAGAATCTTCTCCAACACCACAGTTTAAAAGCATCAATTCTCTGGCACTCAGCTTTCTTTATCATCCAACTCTCACATCCATACAGGACTACTGGAAAAATCATAGCTTTGACTAGATGGCCCTTTGTCAGCAAAGTAATGCCTCTGATTTTTAATATGCTGTCTAGGTTAGTCATAGCTTTCCTTCCAAGGAGAAAGTGTCTTTTAAGTTCATGGCTGCAGTCACCATCTGCAGTGATTTTGCAGCCCAAGAAAATAAAGTCAGCCACTGTTTCCACTGTTTCCCCATGTATTTTCCATGAAGTGATAGGACTGGATGCCATGATCTTAGTTTTCTGAATGTTGAGTTTTAAGCCAACTTTTCACTCTCCTCTTTTACTTTCATCAAGAGGCTCTTTAGTTCTTCTTCACTTTCTTCCATAAGGGTGATGTCATCTGCATATCTAGGTTATTAATATTTCTCCCATCAGTCTTAACTCCAGCCTGTGCTTCATGCAGCCCAGCATTTCATATGATGTATTCTGCATATAAGTTAAATAAGCAGGGTGACAATATACAGCCATGACGTATTCTTTTCCTGATTTTGAACCAATCTGTTGTTTCATGTTCAATTCAAACTTGCTTCTTGACCTTCATACAGATTTCTCAGGAGTCAGAAAAGGTGGTCTGGTATTCTCGTCTCTTTAAGAATTTTCCACTGTTTGTGGTGATCTACACAGTCAAAGGCTTTAGCATAGTCAATATAGCAGAAGTAGATGTTTTTCTGGAATTTCTTGCTTTTCTGATGATCCAGTGGATGTTGGCAATTTGATCTCTGGTTCCTCTGCCTTTTCTGAAACCAGCTTGAACATTTGGAAGTTTACAGTTCACATACTGTTGAATCCTAGTTTGGAGAATTTTGAGCATTATTTTGCTAGCATGTGAAATGAGTACAATTGTGTGGTAGTTTGAACATTCTTTGGCATTGCCTTTCTTTGGGATTGAAATGAAAACTGACCTTTTCCAGTCCTGTGGCCACTGCTGAGTTTTCCAAATGTGCTGGCCTATTGAGTGCAGCACTTTCACAGCATCATCTTTTAGGATTTGAAATAGCTCAACTGGAATTCCATCACCTCCACTAGCTTTGTTCATAGTGATGCTTCCTAAGGCCCACTTGACTTCACATTCCAGGATGTCTGGCTCTAGGTGAGTGATCACACCATTGTAGTTATCTTGGTCATGAAGTTCTTTTTTGTATAGTTCTGTGTATCTTGCCCCCTCTTCTTAATATCTTCTGCTTCTGTTAGGTCCATACCATTTCTGTCCTTTTTTGTGCCTAGCTTTGCCTGAAATGTTCCCTTGGTATATCTAATTTTCTTGAAGAGATCTCTAGTGTGTGCACTTGGTGTCTTTCATTTATGTGGTTGAAAGGTGAAGTTGCTCATCCTTAATGTATTTGGTGATCTTTGTTTATCTGTTCATATAAACAAGGATATAACCATATTCTCAATCTTGTTTGCTCAATAGAGTTTCCTTGGGAGCTTTAAAAAAACCCTGATACCATACCATAGACCAATTAAATAAGACTATCTGGAAGCCGTATAGATGCCAAGCAGGGCCCTGTGAGTATGGAGACCTTTTTGTTCCTCACTTCTTATAGGCAGGATTCCAATCCCCATAACCTTCCTGAGTTCCAAAGGGCAGAACAATTGCTAATCAAGGGAGGAGCAGCTACAAAGCTACCTGAGGCAAGATTAAAGAGATCAGAGACACTCATCAATATTAGGAGAACAGATCGCCTAAGACCCTGCAAGACCCTAATCTTGTAAAAAACCCTGCCCTTTTGAAAATTTGCAGAAGGAAAAATACGACTATTACTGCCTTGATCCTTATCACTTACTCCTGCCTGACTATATAACCTTTCCTTACTTACCAGGAAGGGGGACACAGTTCTTTAGGCACTAGCCTACTGTGTTCCCCCTTTGCCTGGCAAGGTTACAAACCCTCTCTTTCCTTCTTCTCCATAATTGCTGTTTGGCATTAGTGCACAGAGAACCAAGATTTTGGGATCAGTGCCCCAGAACTTGAATTTTTCTCTTTTTATTTCTTTTTTAGGGATTTGATTTACACACAGTATAGTACAAAAATTGTAAGTGTACTGCTCAATAGACCCTTACCTGAGTCATATACATATATATACAACACATGGTGAGTCAGATAGACATAGGCCAAAGGTTGGAAAACTTTTTCGGTAAAGGGCCAGTACAAAAGCAATGAAGGATAATATGTAAATGAATGAGCATTTCTGACCTCTGATAGAGGCCATTTCTAGCACTCCAGAAAAACTCCTTGCCCCTCCCAGTTAATACTCTTCCAAAGATAATCTGTGTTTATTGTCAGTATTTAAAGCTATCCAAGTGATTACAATATACACTGACTGATCAAAATTAATAGATGTGTGTATTAACAGATCTTAAGTAAAATTTCCTATTCCCTGTGCATTGACTCAGGATTCTGGGAAAAAGCATTAAGGGAGCTCTAAAAGACCCTTGCTTCTTGGAAGAAAAACAATGGCAAACCAAGACAGCATATTAAAAAGCAGAGGCATTACTTTTTTGCCAACAAAGGTCCATATAGTCAAAGCTATGGTTTTCCAGTAGTCATGTAGGATTGTGTGAGTTGAGCCATAAAGAAGGCTGAGCATCGAAAAATAGATGCTTCTGAACTGTGGTATTGGAACAGACTCTTAAGAGTCCCTTGGACTGCAAGGAGACCAAACCAATCAATACTGTGTGTGTATGTGTGAAAGTCGCTCAGTCGTTTCCAACTCTTTGGACCCCATGGACTATCCGTGGAACAGTCCACAGATATTCTCCAGGCCAGAATGCTGGAGTGGTAGCCTTTCCCTTCTCCAGGGGACCTTCCCAACCCAGGGATCAAACCCAAGTCTCCTGCACTGTAGGCAGATTCTTAACCAGTGAGCCACCAGGGAAGCCCCAATAAATGCTAAAGGAAATCAATCCCGAAAATTCATTGGAAGGACTCATGCTGAAGCTGAGACTCCAATACTTTGGCCACCTGATGCAAAGAGCTGACTCATTAGAAAAGACCCTGATGCTGGGAAACATTGAAGACAGGAGGAGAAGGGGACGACAGAGGATGAGATGGTTAGATGGCATTGGACTCAATGGACATGAGTTTGAGCAAGCTCTAGGAGATGTTGAAAGACAAGGAAGACTGGCATGCTGCAGTACATGGGTTTGCAAACAGTCGGACATGACTGAGTGACTGAACAACAACAGTGTTGCTTGAACACCTTGAACATACCTGTGGAACTCTCCCAGAACAGACTCACACTTTAACTGAAGAAAATAACACAATCAGTTGCTTTGAAAAACTATCACTGAAAGCTGATCCCTGACTCTTCAGTTCAGTTCAGTTCAGTTCAGTCACTCAGTCGTTTCCGACTCTTTGCAATCCCATGAACTGCAGCACGCTTAGGCCTCTCTGTCCATCACCATCTCCTGGAGTTCACTCATACTCACGTCCATTGAGTTGGTGATGCCATCCAGCCATCTCATCCTCTGTCGTCCCCTTCTCCTCCTGCCCCCAATCCCCCCCAGCATCAGAGTCTTTTCTAGGGAGTCAACTCTTCACATGAGGTGGCCAAAGTACTGGAGTTTCAGCTTTAGCACCATTTCTTCCAGAGAACACCCAGGGCTGATCTCCTTTAGAATGGACTGGTTGGATCTCCTTGCAGTCCAAGGGACTCTCAAGAGTCTTCTCCAACACCACAGTTCAAAAGCATCAATTCTTTGGCGCTCAGCTTTCTTCACAGTCCAACTCTCACATCCATCATGACCACTGGAAAAACCATAGTCTTGACTAGACGGACCTTTGTTGGCAAAGTAATGTCTCTGCTTTTCAATATCCTGTCTAGGTTGGTCATAGCTTTTCTTCCAAGGAGTAAGCGTCTTTTAATTTCATGGCTGCAGTCACCATCTGCAGTGATTTTGGAGCCCAAAAAAATAAAGTCTGACACTGTTTCCACTGTTTCTCCATCTATTTCCCATGTAGTGATGGGACCAGATGCCATGATCTTAGTTTTCTGAATGTTGAGCTTTAAGCCAACTTTTCACTCTCCTCTTTTACTTTCATCAAGAGGCTCTTTAGTTCCTCTTCACTTTCTGCCATAAGGGTGGTGTCATCTGCATGTCTGAGGTTACTGATATTTCTCCCGGCAATCTTGATTGCAGCTTGTGTTTCTTCCAGCCCAGTGTTTCTCATGATGTACTGTGCATATAAGTTAAATAAGCAGGGTGACAATATACAGCCCCGATGTACTCCTTTTCCTATTTGGAACCAGACTCTTACTCACTTTAAATATTCTCTTTATGGGTTTTCTTCCACTGTCACCTATAGCTGCCTCTTATCATTAGGTCTTCCTGAGTTCAGAGGTCTCTTTCACACCTACATAGAGCTTTCATTTATTCAGTTCTGTTAAAATCCCCCATTAATTTTTTTCCCATTTGAATTCTAGCTTCCAAAATTTGCTTGATCCAGTATGTTATTAATATCATCAGGAGCTCAAGTTCTTTCCACTCTACTGTCCATAGGCTTCACCCTATTGCTATTCCTCTTGGGTGATGTGACGGATTACACCATCAAATGGTGTTACTTGCTTTCTCTTTGCTTTCAGAAGGGGAGAGAGCGTTACCAGTGGAAATTATGCCAAAAGAATGAACTAAAAGTCTCTTGGAACCTGTTAGTCAATTTTTCATTTCTCATTCCCATTTCTGAACTAATTATGGGCAAAGAGGATGGATTATCTCAAACCAATCAATTCTCAGATGCTAAAAAGGGTCAGGTTCACCCAATCCCAATATAATCAATGTGGAAGGAATAACATCATAAACAAAATGTAGGGTTCTGTTAGAAAGGAGGAAGGGAAAATGCATGCTGGGCATTATTGATTGAATGGACATTTTCAGGTGGTGGCATTTGGAAACCTATGAGAAAAGGGCAATGTGATCTAATGTTTCATTGACTGGAAGAAGGCAGGTTATTTGTGCATCTTGTTTGACCACTCTGTGCCTCTGTTTCCTCATTGGAAAGATGAAGATAAAATAATATCTACCTCATAGAGTTGTCTGAAAGTTCATTCATTCACCAAGTATTTTTGAGCATGTACTAGGCATTGGGCAATATTCTAGCAGTAACTACTATGCTGAACACTGCAGTTTAAATCCCTACCCTGAGAAACCTTGCTGCTTAGTTAGTGTGTGGGTATGAGAATGTGTGCAGTGGGGGAGGAAGATAAGCATGGAAAATAATTTCCTTTTCTCCTCGCTGGGCTGTGTTTCAGGGGCAGCCCAGATTTAGGACTCAGTGCAGCTTTTGTAATCTGCTCTCTGCCCAGCAGAAAGGGGCCTGACCCTCAGGAGAAGGCAGGGGACTGACCAGCCAGGGTGGGCCCATCTGCAGAATTGGGATGAGGAGCCAGCCAGCCAGGGTGACTGCTCATCTCAGCCGAGGCCTCTCATTCAGATATTACCAGTAATGGAGCTGTAGTTTCCGTCTCCTCTGGCATGACTCAGGCACCTACCTCTCTAGTCCAGAACTCCACAAGGGAAGACATCTAGGTGCTATAGATCAGCCCTGGAATTCCTGCTCTGAGCCTCAACTGTGATCATTATCGTGAGCATAGTTTACCTGGCACCCAGGAATGGCACTCCCACTTGGGCATTTCCCACCGGGAGCTAGGCAGCTGCCCCAGCCTGGCCCTTTTAGGGTTTGGCCTGAGACTTGCTCAGTCTCTGCTAGTCCAGCTGCGGCCAGGAACCAGCAGCAGCAGCAGCACTTGGGAACTTGTTGGAAATGCAGCATCTCAGGTCTGGCCCGACTCCCTGAGTCAAAATCTGCATTTTCCCAAGATCCTCAGGGTAGTTCCAGGCACATTGCAGTGTAAGGTACACTGGCTTCAGACATTTGCTTTCAGTCTGTGTGGGGGCAAAGACTGTTAGAGTGGGAAGTGAGCTTTTCACAATGACTAAGTTTTGCTCTGCCCAGTCCTCATGTCCACCTTTAATATTGTATTTGTTATTTTTCATTCTGTAGTTACCATGCTGCTGCTGCTGCTGCTAAGTCACTTGAGTCATATCCGACTCTGTGTGACCCCATAGATGACAGCCCACCAGGTTCCCCTGTCCCTGGGATCCTCTAGGCAAGAACACTGGAGTGGGTTGCCATTTCCTTCTCCAATGCATGAAAGTTAAAAGTGAAATTGAAGTCGCTCAGTCATGTCCAACTCTTAGAGACCCCATGGACTGTAGCCCACCAGGCTCCTCCATCCATGGGATTTTCCAGGCAAGAGTACGGGAGTGGGGTGCCATCATCATAGGAGAAAAAAATTACACAGCCTAATATTATCATTTCAACCCACTAATAGAATTATTTTTGTTTTGTGTTTTCAATCTATAGCAATAATGTTTGCTCTTGAAAATTCTGCTGCAATTATTTATATCTATAACCCTTATACAAAGTGACATCAGAATAATAGGAAGTCAGTGAATAGAAGGCTCTCCTACTAGGAAATGCAGTCTTTATGTTCCAAATTTGGAGTGTCCATGTATGCAGCAGCAAAGATTTAGGGTGTGTTAAAAGTCTGCTCAGACCAGGAGGCCCCACGTTCTTGTGTAACGAGATCTGTGGAGGAACAGCTCCATCCTCAGAGGGCTCTCTAAGGGGTCCTCAAAGAGCAAACACTCCAAAGCCCTGAGCTCTAGCTAGACCAAATAGTGTGTGCACATAGAGAATAGAAGTGTCTAGGGTGGTACAGTGGATGTCACCATCTTTTTCCAGAGTCCAGCCTCCATAGACTTAGGCTTATCAATGTTCCCATGGCAGGCTTGCGGAAAAATCTTTGAGTAGGATTCAGAGTGGAAAAATCTCTGAGTAGGATTCAGAGCAGTAGTGAGTGACTAGTTCCAAGGCTAATGTGGAATGAATCTCTAGGGACTCCACCTACTTCTTTTAGGATGACTTTGGGAATTTAGGGAAGCCTCTGTCTTCACCCTATTGAGCCTAAACATGTGTCTGCAACAAAAATCACCTTGACTGGGCCCCATGTTTTTCTAAGACTTAGAATCCCTTAGATTATTAACTCATTCATTTGTTCACCCATGATGTTACTCTGTGTCAGGCTCAGGGCTAGGAAAAGAAAATGTAATAATGGCTTGAATTATTTTCCTCACTTCAACATTGATGTCTTTAATCTTCTCTTCACTGAAGATTATGTCTCCAGGCCCACATTCTTCCTCTCTATTCTGAAATCTGGCATTCTTTGGGGTAACTACAATATCCCTATGAAGATCCATCCAATACCCTTGTCTTCCTCACCAGAAATGGCTTCCTCCTTCACTGGACTCCAGCTGTTTGCTCCACTGATTATACTTGCAGTTAATCCACTGTGATATCTTAAATTTAAACATTCAATTCTCTAACTGCAGCTGCTGTTGTTATAGCTTACTTACTTGTCTATTACGAAAATACTTCACACTCTTTTAGAACTTCAGTTCCTTTGACTTCCTGCTCTTTTGTCAACATTTCCAGCTCCTTTTCCCTGTCATTCTCAAGTCCAATTTATACAAGCTCTTCCATTGTCCTCACTCATCTAGCCTGATGAAAACTGACTGCTAAAGAAAAATCTCACCAGTAGGTAGATGGGCTTCAGTGAAAATTTGTGGTTTCTAAAAATTCATCAGATAGGATCCCGTGTACTTTCTTCCACCCCACTGAAAACTTACCTGCAACTTTATTAAAGGTGATATTTCTAAAATTACCAAGGATTTCTTTGTTGCTAAATTCAATCATAATCTGTATGTTTTGTGATCATTCTCAAATATACATTTCTGGTTCAGGTCTTTCTGCTAACCTGAGATCTATATATCCAACTTCTTGAATATCTCTAATTGGATTTCCCCAAACTAAATTTATCACAGCCCTCATTCTCAAGACTAAACCATAAGTATAACTAACAAATGGCACAGCCATCCATTTAGACATCCAAGCTAGAAACCTATCAAGATATACCCCTTCCTCTTCCACATCCCCATATTTAATCACAAACCAAATCTTATGAAATCTGTTTCATAAAGTTTTATCCTAATTTGTCTTTGGCTGTGGTGTTAGAAAAACTGGACTGCCCGTTTTCATTACATTTGTCCAGGACATGATATATTGCTTGAATTATTTTAATGACCTTCTAAATGGCCTCCCTGATACCAGTCTTATTCCTCGCCATTCACTTCTACCAGCAGCAGTCTAAAAGATCTTACTAAATCTCACCTGATCCTGCTATTCTCCTACTTAATGTCCTTCAGTGGACCCCCCTTGATCTTCAGATAAAGTTCAAAGTTCTCATGCTGGCCTATACAACTCTGCACAATTGATTTCTACTTATCTCTGTACACACATCTCTATCATGTGCCCCTATACTCTGTTCTTTGCCCTCCCCACCCCCCAGCACTCTCCTTTAGAGCCACACTTGACTACTAACAGTTCCTCAATAGCTACTTGCTC
The DNA here is from genome assembly GCA_006408695.1 of Aepyceros melampus. Lineage (NCBI taxonomy): Eukaryota > Metazoa > Chordata > Mammalia > Artiodactyla > Bovidae > Aepyceros > Aepyceros melampus. The sequence continues at coordinate 34,962 of SJXQ01002881.1, forward strand.
TCTCAAACCTCTGGGACCTTGTACATGTTGTTTCCTATATGTAGAATATCCTTTCCCCTGTTAATCTCAGAGTCAAGAAGGAGGGGCACATGGGACAACGATTCACAGTTTGAGAAACAGCTGAAGTTTCGTCTTGTTGCATCTTTGCAACAAGAACACATGTATACCTGTGGTGGATTCATGTTGATGTATGGCAAAATCAATACAATATTGTAAAGTAATTAGCCTCCAATTAAAATAAATAAATTTATACTTAAAAAAAGAAAAGAGATAAATCTAGACAGCCTTGAAAGGGGGGAGGGAAGAACAGATCATCCTGTCCTCCTTGATCTTTTGCTTTGCTGCTGCCAGCTTCCCAAACCTTCTTCTCCATTCTAATTTCCACCTTCCCTCAGATGATTGACAAGTAGATGAAGTCCACTTGAAAGATGGCTTCAGGGGGCAACCTGGGAGGGAGCACCAAATTCCTGATCTATCAGTGATCGGGGGTATCATTACAAGGTGAAGATGTTCCCACAAAGCTCTTGGACAAGACTGCACCACTCTTCTTCTTGGATTTCATACTACATCCTTTATCCTTGGTTCTGAATACTCTCTTCTTAACTTGAAACCTCAGGAAAAAAGTGCAACTTCTGCTTGTGAGATCCACAGAGGCTGATGAGAAAAGAATCATTAATGTTGTAGGCTTGATCTCATTTGCTGATTTACATACCCTAGAAGAAACAATTTAAGTATTCATTCTGTGAAAAAAAATTCTGTTTATATTGGGGAAGGCTGTACTATCAAAAATGTTCAGATGTGAATAATTGTAATAAATTGAGCAGACGTCATAAAATGCAACAGTTATTAGCTTCAATGTAATGTTTTCCTGGGAACACAGCTGATGAAGCAAGGCAGCAGATGAAGGCTGCTACTTATGACAAAGCCCTGGGAAAGAACCAGAACCAGTTCTCTCTTCCCTGGGAATCCCTTTCTCTGATGTGAAAAGAAAGATATGTTTCAGTTTCTTGGTTGATAAAATGCAACAAATTCAGGGTTCTCCCTGTACCAAGATTTCAGGGAATCTTTGCTGAGACACTGCCACCTGGGCTTGTCTCTACTTGCTCTCTGGATCTCTTGTAAAGTCTGCATCTGAGGCCCTAATTGAGTCTCTAAGAAGTTAGCATCCTTTCCAGAAGCCAGAGAGCGGGGGCTGGCTCAAAGGCTCACAGATTCTTAAATGCAGCTGTCCATGCTCCCACATCCCCCATTCGTTGCTGGGATTCCCCTCCCCGACTGCTTGCTGAAGTCATCTCTGAAATGAGTTTCATTTAGTTGTCAGTCTTTCAAGGAGGTGGGTGGAGAGAATGAAAAGGTGAATACTGGAGGAGGAGGTTTGGTGGGCTGGCAGTAACAGAGAAAAAAGTAAGAGGATGAGTCTTTCCCCTCTTCCTTTCTCCCTCCTTGCCTTGCTTTCAGGGTTGTCTGTTTGTTACACTGTGACTTGTAGTCTCTGTGTATCTCTTTGCCCCATCCCTCCCAGAAGCAGAGAAACAGTGATTTATCTTCTTGGCACATGCATGCATCTGGGAAGCAAGGACAGAAACAGCCCCTCCCCTGAAAGAGTTCACAGTTCTGTGGGAGACAGCCAAGTCACCAGCCCTGACAACACATTATAGCATCATAGTGTGGGGGATGGGGAAGCGAGGACAGGGCTACAGCCTCCCCGGGGACTAGGCCCATCCTCAGATGCTCAGACCATCAGTACCTATACTTCCACCCAGAGTGGTACTGCCTCCCTATAGCATCACTGCGGTCTAGGCCCATAGCCACATCCATGGCCTTTACCTAGATTCCAAAAACTTTTGGCCCCTCGTTCATTTGCCCTGACACTTGTCAAAACTACAACTCGTACAGCTTCTCCCTACCCACACATGTTCTTCCCTAAGCACTTCTTGGAGAAAAGCCCAGGCAATCCAATCCTTTCGTATTCTGACCTAAGGTGTTGTTTGGTCACCTCTGGGGACAAAAATACAGCTGGCAAAATCACTGAACTAGGACAGGACTTTTCCAAAGAAGCAAAACTAAGGACGGAAGACTTGTGCTACAGTTACCTCATTCCTGTTGCATGTTACTAGAGACCTCCCTGTGTGCCACTAATGTTTAGCCTTGTTTAGTTTCTTGTCTGTTGTATTCCTAGCACCTAGTATAGCACTTTGTGTGTAATAAATATTTGTGGGATGGATTTCTTGCTACCCTCAGTCAGATTTTTCCAATAGAATTTGAACATGTGCCTGTATTCTGGGAGTTTAAATGTTTGCCCAAATTAATAAACCTGCACTCATATTCAGCTGGTGATCCTTGAGTATTCCCCAGTGTCTTCCATCTAGTCAAAGCTATGGTTTTTCCAGTAGTCATGTATGGATGTGAGAGTTAGCTAGTTGGACTCTTATAGTCCAACTGAAGAATTGATGCTTTTGAACTGTGGTGTTGGAGAAGACTCTTGAGAGTCCCTTGGACTGAAAAGAGATCCAAGCAGTCCATCCTAAAGGAAGTCAGTCTTGAATATTCATTCCAAGGACTGATGCTAAAGCTGAAACTCCAATACTTTGGCCATCTGATGCGAAAAACTGACTCATTGGAAAAGACCCTGATGCTGAGAAAGATTGAAGGTGGGAGGAGAAGGGGAAGAGGATGAGATGGTTGGATGGTATCACCAATTCAATGGACATGAGTTTGAGCAGGCTCCAGGTGTTGGTGATGGACAGGGAGGCCTGGCATGCTGCAGTCCATGCGGTTGCAAAGAGTCAGACATAACTGAGTGACTGCACTGAACTGAACTGAGAACCCTGGAAGGAAATAAAGGTGAATGGAGATGTATTGGTTCCCTATGGCTACTATAACAAATGAACATAAATTTAGGGACTTAACAGATATTTATGATGTTAGATCAAAATGAGTCTTACCAGGCTATGCTCCTTTTGAGGCTCTAGGGAAGAATCTGTTTCCTTGCCTTTTTTATCTTCTATAGTCTTTCTGCATCCCTTGGCTCCTGGCCCCCTTCCTCCATATCCAAGCCTGCAATGCTGGACTGAGTCCTTCTCAAGCTACCATATCTTTAGTTTTCTCTTTGGCTTCCCTTTTCTACTTACAAGGATGTTTGTGATTACATTGGGTTCACCCAGATAATTCAGGGTCATCTCCCTATTTGAAGGGCAGCAGATTAGAAAACTTAATTCCCTTTACCATCTAAGACAATATGTCCACAAGTTCTAGTTGAAAAGGGTGTAGATATCTCTGGGGGCCCATTATTCTGCCGACCTCAGGAGGGATTCTGAAGCCCCAAACTCTCATGTTGCTGAATGACAGCCATACTTGCCTCTTTTTCTCTGAGCATTCCTGTGCCCAGTGCCACCCACCCCCAATCCTTGGGTCTCATTTTTATTCCTGTCCTCCCTCCTTCCCTCTTTCTCCCTTTCTCCTCCTCTCTTTGTCCATTGTTTCCTTTTCCTTGGCCTAAAAGCTGATTTAAGTTTTTCCCACATGAAAAATAACTTATTACAACCTTTATCAACCCCAAATCCCCTCCAGCTCCATCTGTCTCCTTTTCTTAAATAAAATGTCCTTCACATGTATTATCTTTCTTCCCTCCTTCCTTACTTATCAGTCCATTTCAATTTGTCCACTTCTCCTATCACCCCACACAAAGTGCTGTAACAAATGTCACCAAAGACTTCTTTGTCCATAAATCCAAAAGAGATTTTGTTAGTCCTTGTCCTTTCTGAAATCAGCAGCAGCAGATGACAGCCTGGAACATTCCCACCCCTCCACCCTTCTAGAAACATGCCCTCTGCTTCTGTGTATAGCACCACTTCTTCCTGATCTTTCCTGTACTTGTCTAGTTGCCCATTTGCAGTCTCCCATGATGGCTCCTGCCGGTAATGTGTTACTCTTCTCATGTCCCATGTCTGGGGGTGTGGGGCAGAGATGAGGGCTGCAGGAGGTCCTAAACTTTCAATTACCACCTTCACTACATCGACAAAGCCTTGATCCCTGATTGCTGTCTTGAGTCCAGGCCTCAGCATGGAGCTCCAGAACCTTGATATCCAGTTGCCTCCAGGACACACCACCAATCATGTTCCATGGACACCTACATCGTCATATGTCTAGTGCTAAACTCATCACCTTCCAATCAAGCCTGCTCATCCAGTCTTTCCCATGTCCAGAAATGTTACCCATATCCTCCTGTCACTCAAGTCAGATGCCTGGTTGTCACCTTTGATGCCTCCTCTTCACGAGGCCCAATATGCAGTCAGTTTTCATGTATTAATAATCTCAGCTTCTAAATCTCTCTTAGGTCACCCTCTCTTCTCTACTCATAGTTTCACTATTCTAATTTTTCCCGACCTGCCATCTCATTTGGCATAGTGACTGGTGCCTCGGAAGCTCTCAGTATTAGTCTTGTTATTATCACTGTCATTTACAGCCCATTCACTACATAATTTGGCCTCATAATCCTCTGTAAATCTTTCATTCTCTGCCAAATTATGGTGGGTTAGGATTTTGCAGAAAGGGTTCCCACCCTATTCATTTGTTTATCCCATGGTCATTTCTTGAGGCTTTTACTCTGTTTCATGCACTTAGCTAGTGTCTATGAATATGGAGAGATGAGAAAGAGGTGAAGAGGAGGAAACTCAAATGCCTATGACATGTCAGGTATTGAATACATATTTGTTCTGTTGAAACACCAGTATCCCTCCTCCTTTAGAAGCAGACTTTTCCCCAAGGAAGGTATTTTGTTCCCAGAAAACAACCAAGATGAAAATTTAAAAAAATCAAAATTTAAAGTCATAAATTACCAATCCATCTCGGAAAGCATATAATTGCATTGAGAAATGTGATAATACCTTACATTTTGCTCTGATCTGATTACAGCTCAAGGGATAAATATGAGTATGGCAGTAAGAATTGATCCTAGCAGACACCAGGAATCTGGGGCATCAGGAGCATTGAATTTCCCTCCCTGCAATGCCTACCTTGCTGCTATTCACACTCCAAATGCACAGAGCACATTTCTTCATGTAAACAATAAAAGCTATTTTAGACTCTCAGTTTGCGCACAGACACATTTGACTTCAACTCCAATAATTAGTTTGGCTAGAATCCTGGATTATCAGGAGCAGGAGCTCCCTAAAATATCACATAGTTTAAGATCCTCATTATATAGGGGAATATTTGAGACCTAGAAATGAGAGGGCTTATCCTAAGTCAGTAACAGTGTTGTTTTTTTTTCCCCCCGGTTTTATCAATATATAGTCGATGTACATCACTGTATAAGTTTAAGGTGTACAGCATAATGTTTTGACATATATATATAGTTTCAAATCCTGAAAGATGATGCTGTGAAAGTGCTGCACTCAATTTGCCAGCAAATTTGGAAAACTCAGCAGTGGCCACAGGACTGGAAAAGGTCCGTTTTCATCCCAATCCCAAAGAAAGGCAATGTCAAAGAATGCTAAACTACTGCACAATCGCACTCATCTCACATGCTAGTAAAGTAATGCTCAAAATTCCTCAAGCCAAGCTTCAGCAATACATGAACCTTGAACTTCCTGATGTTCAAGCTGGTTTTAGAAAAGGCAGAGGAACCAGAAATCAAATTGCCAACATCTGCTGGATCATCAAAAAAGCAAGAGAGTTCCAGAAAAACAACTATTTCTGCTTTATTGACTATGTCAAAGCCTTTGACTGTGTGGATCACAATAAACTGGAAAATTCTGAAAGAGATGAGAATACAAAACCACCTGACCTGCCTCTTGAGAAGCCTGAATACTGGTCAGGGAGCAACGGTTAGAACTGGACATGGAACAACAGATGGGTTCCAAATAGGAAAGGGAGTACGTCAAGGCTGTATATTGTCACCCTGCTTATTTAACTTATATGCAGAATACATCATAAGAAACGGTGGGCTGGAAGAAGCACAAGCTGGAATCAAGAGTGCCAGGAGAAATATCAGTAACCTTGGATATGGAGATGACATCACCCTTATGGCTGAAAATGAAGAAGAACTGAAGAGCCTCTCCATGAACGTGAAAGAGAAGAGTGAAAAAGTTGGCTTAAAGCACAATATTCAGAAAACAAAGATAATGGCATCTGGTCCCATCAATTCATGGGAAATAGATGAGGAAATAGTGTCAGACTTTATTTTTGGGGGCTCCAAAATCACTGCAGATGGTGACTGCAGCCATGGAATTAAAAGACACTTACTCCTTGGAAGGAAAGATATCACCAACTAGACAACATATTAAAAAACAGAGATATTATTTTGTCAAGAAAGGTCCGTCTAGTCAAGGCTATGGTTTTTCCAGTAGTCATGTATGGATGTGAGAGTTGGACTATAAAGAAAGCTGAGTGCTGAAGAACTGATGCTTTTGAACTGTGGTGTTGGAGAAGACTCTTGAGAGTCCCTTGGACTGCAAGGAGATCCAACCAGTCCATCCTAAAGGAGATCAGTCCTGGGTGTTCATTGGAAGGACTGAGCTGAAGCTGAAACTCCAATACTTTGGCTACATGATGTGAAATGCTGACTCATTTGAAAGGACCCTGATGCTGGGAAAGATTAGGGCAGAAGGAGAAGGGGACGACAGATGATGAGATGGTTGGATGGCATCACAGACTCAATAGGCATGAGTTTGGGGAAACTACAGAAATTGGTGATGGACAGGGAGGCCTGGCGTGCTGTGGTCCATGGGGTCACAATGAGTCAGATACGACTGAGCAACTTAACTGATCATGAAAGTGAAAGTAAAAGTCACTCAGTAGTGTCCAATTCTTTGCAACCTCACGGACTATATAGTCCCTGGAATTCTCCAGGACAGAATACTGGAGTGGGTAGCCTTTCCCTTCTCCAGGGGATCTTCCCAACCCAGGGATCAAATCCAGGTCTTCCACATTGCAGGTGGATTCTTTACCACCTGAGCTACAAGGGAAGCCCAAGAATACTGGAGTATCATGTATATCATATGGCAGTGTTAATTCAGTTGTCATGGTGTACATTACACTCTTAGTAGTTATTTATCTCATAACTGGAAATTTGTACCTTTTGACAGCTACTGCTAAGTTGCTTCAGTTGTGTCTGACTCTTTGTGACCCTATGTACTGTAGCCCACGAGGCTCCTCTGTCCATGGGATTCTCTAGGCAAGAATGAGGTGGATGACGCTGGAGCCGATTATACAGAGTGAAGTAAGCCAGAAAGAAAAACATCAATACAGTATACTTACACATATATATGGAATTTAGAATGATGGTAATGATAAACCTGTACGCAAGACAGCAAAAGAGACACAGTTGAATAGAATGGCCTTTTGGACTCTGTGGGAGAGGGAGAGGGGGGGATGGGTTGGCAGAGTGGCAATGTAACATGTGCGATATCATAAGCGAAATGAATTGCCAGTCCAGGTTTGATGCAGGATGCAGGATGCTAGGGACTGATGCATGGGGATAATCCAGAGAGAGGGTGTGGGGCGGGAGGTTGGAGGAGGGGGTCGGGATTGGGAGTTCATGTACACTCATGGCTAATTCATGTCAATGTGTAACAAAACGAATACAGTATTGTAAAGCAAAACAAACTAAAAAATAAAAATTAATTAAAAAAAAATAAAAAAAAAAAAAAAAAAAAAAAAAAAAAAAAAAAGAATACTGGAGTGGGTTGACATTTCCTCCTCCAGAGGATTTTCCCGACCCAGGAATCAAACCCGCTTCTCTTATATCCCCAGTGTTTGCAGGCAGATTCTTTACCACTAGTGCCACCTACCTTCCTCCAATTTTACCTCCATTCATGCTCCAGCTCTGTTAACTACAATTCTGATCTCTGCTTTTAGGAATGAGTTCGTTTGTTTGTCCTCATATAAGTGAAATCATACAATATTTGTCTCTGTCTGACATATTTCACTTAGCATAATGCCCTCAAAGTTCATCTTTGGTGTTGCCAATGACAGGATTTCTTTTTTTTTTTTAATGTGTTAATAATATCCTATTGTGTGTATGTGTATGTGAGTGTGTCTATCACATCTTCATCCATTCATCAATCAGTGAACACTTAGGTTGTTTCCTTGTCTTGGCTATTATAAATAATGCTGCTATGAATGTGGTGGTGTATGTATCTTTTTGAGTTAGTGTTTTCATTTTAGGGGGGTTATATTCTCAGAAGTGGAATTGCTAATCATATAATAGTTTTATTTTTAATTTTTTTGAGGATCTTCCATACAGTTTTTTAGTTTATTTTTTTAATTGGAGGAAAATTGCTTTACAATGTTGTATTGGTTTCTGCCATACAACAATGCACATTAGCCATAATTATACCTATAACCCCTCCTGCTCCCCGATCCTGTCCCTTTAGGTCATCACAAAGCACCAGGCTGTGCTCCCTGTGTTACAGAGCAACTTCTCATCAGCTGTTTTATGCATGATAGTGTATATATGTTGATGCTATTTTCTTCATTTGTCCCACTCTCTCCTTCCCTCACTGTGTCCACAAGTCCGTTTTCTACATCTGCATCTCCATTCCTTCCCTGCAAATAGGTACATCAATACCATTTTTCTAGATTCCATATATATGTATTCATATGCAATATTTGATTTTCTCTTTCTGACATACTTCACTCTGTATAACAGGCTCTAGGTTCATCCACCTCACTAGGATTGACTGAAATTTATTTTTCTTTATGAATGAGTAGTGTACCACATCTTCTTTATCCATTCATCTGTTGATGGACATCTAGGTTGCTTCCATGACCTGGCTATTGTAAATATTGCTGGAATGAACATTGGGGTATATGTGTCTTTTAGAATTGTGGTTTTCTCAGGGTATATGCCCAGTATTGCCCAGTAATAGGATTGCTGGGTCATATGACAGGTTTATTACTAGTTTTTTAAGGAATCACCATACCGTTCTCCATAATGGCTGTATCAATTTATATTCCCACCAACAGCATAGGAGGGTTCCCTTTTCTCCACATCCTCTCCAGCACTTATTGTTTGTAGATTTTTTGATGATGGCCATTCTGGCTGGTGTGAGGTGATACTTATTGTAGTTTTGATTTGCATTTCTCTAATAATGAGTGATGCTGAGCATCTTTTCATGTGTTTATTGGCCATCCATATGTGTTCTTTGGAGAAATGTCTGTTTAGGTCTTCTGCCCATTTTTTGATTTGGCGGTTTGTTTTTCTGATACTGAGCTGCTATATATTTTGGAGACTCAGTTCAGTTCAGTTCAGTCGCTCAGTCGTGTCGGACTCTTTTGGAGACTAATCCCTCCACATTGTTTTATAGTGTCTGTACCAGTTTACACTCCCATCAGAAGTGCAAAGGGTTACGTTTTCCCCATATCCTCACCAGTATTTGTTAGGATCTCTTGAATTTTTGATGATGGTCATTCGAACAATCTTATTGGGGTTTTGATTTGCATTATCTTAGTAACTTGTGATGTTGAGTATCTTTTCATGTACCTGATGATTACTGATGTATCTTCTTTGGAAAAATATGTACTCAGGTCTTTTGCAGAGTTCTTAATTGGATTATTGCTTTTTTTTTGCTATGTTGTATGATTCTTTACATATTTTTGATGTTAACCACTTACCAGATATGTGGTTTGAAAATATTTTTTCCATTTAGTAGATTTTTTATTTCTTTTATTTATTTATTGCTGTATAAAGCTGCTTAGTGTATAGCAGTTCAACATGCTTATTTTTGGTTTTGTTCCTTATGTGTTAGGTGTAGTATCCAAAAAAATCATTGCCAAGACCTGTGTTGAGGAGCTTTATTTCTGTTTTCTCCTAGGTGTTCATGGTTTCAGGTCTCATATTAAAGTCTTTAAACCATTTTGAGTTAATTTTTGCTAGTGGTGTGAGAAAGGGGTCTAGTTTCATTCTTTTACATGTGAATATCCAATTTTCCTGCACTCTTTATTGAAGAGACTATATTTTCGTATTCTTGGCTCCTCTCTCAAATATTACTTGATTGTATAAGCTTGGGCTTATTTCTGGGCTCTTGATTCAGTTCTAATGACCTATGTGTCTTTTTTTATGCTGTTACTTGGTAGTAGGTAAGGCTGTGAATTATCTTTCCTTCCCTGGCTCATCAGCAGGATAGGACCCAGGATCTGTTTGGGTCACTGTTTGGGGACTTTCATTCTTTTACATGTGAATATCCAATTTTCCTGCACTCTTTATTGAAGAGACTATATTTTCGTATTCTTGGCTCCTCTCTCAAATATTACTTGATTGTATAAGCTTGGGCTTATTTCTGGGCTCTTGATTCAGTTCTAATGACCTATGTGTCTTTTTTTATGCTGTTACTTGGTAGTAGGTAAGGCTGTGAATTATCTTTCCTTCCCTGGCTCATCAGCAGGATAGGACCCAGGATCTGTTTGGGTCACTGTTTGGGGACCCAACTCAAGCAAGAATGGGGACTGAATATCCTGGTCATCAAGGCCACTGATTTTTGTCTGCAGATAGGGAAAGTCACAGACTCTGCTTTCAGTTCAAGTGCCACTATACGCAAGATTGCTAGATGGACCATGTATCAGAGCTCCCCATGTGCTCTGATTAGGTTCCCTGATCAGGCAGCTAAAGGCTGTATTCAGTAATAAGTGGGACTACAAATTAGTTTCTCTTCATGTATACAGTGGGTGAAGCATCTCCAAGGCCACTAAGGCTCTCTGCAGTATTGACTCCAGCAAACTCATGCCACACGTTCCTTGTCTGAACAGGACCACTGGCTTTTTCTGTGTGTGTGTGTGTGTGTGTGTGTGTGTATGTGTGTGTGTGTGTGTGTGTGTGTGTGTGTGTATGCTAACAGTCATTATTTATTTATTTTTTTTTTGATTGGAAGATAATTCCTTTACAATATTCTGTTGGTTTCTGCCATACATCAACATGCATCAGCCATAGGTATACATATGTCCTCTCCCTCTTAAACCTCCATCCCACCCCATCCCACCTCTCTAGCAAAGCAGGGCCACTGGCTTTGCTCTGGGATGAATGAGTTTGCCCATCCTCCTTTCACCTAGAGTGCTGCTGTGTTACAGTTTCCAGGTATTCTCATCACCCTTTCCTGTCAGATGGGGATGTGAACCATACTCCACAGTGGGTGCAGCTATGACTCAGCTCTCCTGCTTGAGTGTGGGAAGACCTCAGGACCCAAATCTAGGAGAGCTATACCCCCACTGAGTTCCCTGTTCAGACTACACCACTGAATTGGTTCTCCAGGTGAGCAAAGCCACTGGTTGAGACTACCTCCTTGATCTCTGCAGGTAGGAACATGGTTTGCCAAGATCCGTGTACTGGTTGTTGTAAGTCTCTCCTTGCTTCTCTGTCACAATTATATTTCAAGTGGTTGAGCCCCATAGATTCCACTATAATCTCTATGAGGAAAAACTGGAGTAGAGGCTCCCACAAAGTGACATACAGTACTGGGGCATGCTGGATGTAATCCCTGGTCTCTCTCTTTTCACTGAAGAAACTATAGGCTCAAGAGAGACCTCTCTGCATGGTGCTGCATTGGCCTAGGGGAGGGGAATGCTGTCACTCCTTTTCCCTTTCTAATGTAGTCTGTCTTGGCCTCAGTGATACAGGTGTTGTGGTCACCCTCACTGCTATGTTCTAGGGTTCTCTCGGTGGGTGTCTTCCCCATAAATAGTTTTTAGATGTTCTTCTCATGACACGGGGAGAAGACAGGAAAGAATTCTCTGTCACCACCTTGGTGACTTCACTCTCAGTAACAGTGTTTGGATTAGGTTTATTCCCTACATGTGAGTAGCAATAAAGGATTCCAATGATCTTCCATGGGCAGTAGCTTATATAATCCAGTGTTCCATGGAAAAGTTTTCTTATTATATTTATATTACAGATGTTAAGTGACTTGCCCAAGGTAAGACAGCTGAGACAGTGGTATCAGTTCAGTCAGTTTAATCGCTCAGTCATGTCCAACTCTTTGCAACCCCATGGACTGCAGCACGCCAGGCCTCCCTGTCCATCACCAACTCCCGGAGTTTACTCAAACTCATGTCCTTGAGTCAGTGATGCCATCCAACCATCTCATCCTCTGTCATTCCCTTCTCCTCCCACCTTCAATCTTTCCCAGCATCAGGGTCTTTTCAAATGAGTCAGCTCTTCACATCAGATGGCCAAAGTATTAGAGTTTTAGCTTCAACATCAGTCCTTCCAATGAATATTCAGGACTGATTTCTTTTAGGATTGACTGGTTGGATCTCCTTGCACAGATCTGAGACAGAACTGTGTTTGAGCATCTCCTGTGGAGGTATGGGTCAATGGTGGTCTGCGGCAGTGACAGAGGTTCTGGGTGCAGTAGACCTGGGTATGGCATAAACCCTCTTGGAGGTTGCCATTAACCCTACCATAGAGCTGCCAGAACTTACACAGGACTGGGAAATAGACTCTCGGAGGGCACAACAGAAACTTGTGCACCAGGACCCATATGAAAGGAGCAATCACTCACAGGAGACTGTCCTGGACTTGCCTGTGGGTGTCCAGGAGTCTCTGGTGGAGGCATGGGTCAATGGTGGCCTGCTATAGAGTTGGGGATACTGAGTGTAGCAGTACATGCATGGGATCTTTTGAGGGAGGTCACCATTATCCTCATTCAGTTCAGATCAGTTCAGTCGCTCATTCCTGTCTGACACTGCCGCCACCATAGTTTGGCTCCAGGTATATAGCAGGGATTCATGGGGTTCTCAAGGCCATCCTCATGGAAGAGAAATGCAAAAAAGCAAAATGGCTGCCTGAGGAGGCCTTACAAGTAGCTGTGAAAAGAAAAGTGAAAAGCAAAGGAGAAAAGGAAAGATATTCCCAATTGAATGCAGAGTTCCAAAGAATAGCAAGGAGAAATAAGAAAGCCTTCCTCAGCGATCAATGCAAAGAAATAGAGGAAAACAACAGACTGGGAAAGACTAGAGATCTCTTCAAGAAAATTAGAGATACCAAAGGAACATTTCATACAAAGATGGGCACAATGAAGGACAGAAATGGTATGGACCTAACAGAAGCAGAAGTTACTAAAAAGAGGTGGCAAGATACACAGAAGAACTGTACAAAAAAAAGCTTCATGAACCAGATAATCACGATGGTGTGATCACTCACCTATAGCCAGACATCCTGGAATGTGAAGTCAAGTGGGCCTTAGAAAGCATCACTACGAACAAAGCTAGTGGAGGTGATGGAATTCCAGTTGAGCTATTTCAAATCCTGAAAGATGATGCTGTGAAAGTGCTGCACTCAATATGCCAGCAAATTTGGAAAACTCAGCAGTGGCCACAGGACTGGAAAAGGTCAGTTTTCATTCCAATCCCAAAGAAAGGCAATGCCAAACAATGCCCAAACTACTGCAAAATTGCACTCATCTCACATGCTAGTAAAGTAATATTCTAAATTCTCCAAGACAGGCTTCAGCAATATGTGAACTGTGAACTTCCAGATGTTCAAGCTGGATATAGAAAAGGCAGAGGAACCAGAGGTCAAATTGCCAAAATCCACTGGATCATCAAAAAAGCAAGAGAGTTCCAGAAAAACATCTATTTCTGCTTTATTGACTACGTCAAAGCCTTTGACTGTGTGGACCATAAGAAACTGTGGAAAATTCTGAAAGAGATGGGCATACCAGACCACGTGACCTGCCTCTTGAGAAACCTACATGCAGGTCAGGCTGCAACAGTTAGAACTGGACATGGAATAACAGACTGGTTCCAAATAGGAAAAGGAGTACATTAAGGCTGTATATTGTCACTCTGCTTATTTAACTTCTATACAGAGTACATCATGAGAAACGCTGGGCTGGAAGAAGCACAAGCTGGAATCAAGATTGCCGGGAGAAATATTAATAACCTCAGATATGCAGATGACACCACCCTTATGGCAGAAAGTAAAGAGGAACTAAAAAGCCTCTTGATGAAAGTGAAAAAGGAGAGTGAAAAAGTTAGGTTAAAGCTCAACATTCAGAAAACAAAGATCATGGCATCTGGTCCCATCACTTCATGGGAAATAGATGGGGAAACAGTGGAAACAGTGTCAGACTTTATTTTGGGGGGCTCCAAAATCATGCAGATGGTGACTGCAGCCATGAAATTAAAAGACACTTACTCCTTGGAAGGAAAGTTTAGACTAACCTAGATAGCATATTAAAAAGCAGAGACATTACTATTCCAACAAAGGTCCATCTAGTCAAGGCTATGTTTTTTCCAGTGGTCATGTATGGACGTGAAAGTTGGACTGTGAAGAAAGTTGAGTGCCAAAGAGTTGATGCTTTTGAACTGTGGTGTTGGAGAAAACTCTTGAGAGTCCCTTGGACTGCAAGGAGGTCCACCCAGTCCTGGGTGTTCATTGGAAGGACTGATGCTGAAGCTGAAACTCCAATACTTTGGTCACCTCATGCAAAGAGTTGACTCATTGGAAAAGACCCTGATGCTGGGAGGGATTGGGGGCAGGAGGAGAAGGGGATGAGAGAGGATGAGTTGGCTGGATGGCATAACGAACTCTATGGACATGAGTTTGAGTAGACTCCGGGAATTGTTGATGGACAGGGAGGCCTGGCATGCTGCAATTCTTAGGGTCACAAAGAGTGGGACACAACTGAGCAACTGAACTGAAATGAACTAGCAGGGAGGGAATACAGCTCCACCCATCAACAGAAAATCGGATTAAAGATCTACTGAGCATGGCCCCACCCCTCAGAAGACCCAGTTTCTCCCTCAGTCAGTGTCTCCCACCAGGAAACTTCCATAAGCCTCTTACCATTCTCTATCAGAGGGTAGACAGACTAAAAACCACAATCACAGAAAACTAACCAATCTAATCACATGGACCACAGCCTTCTCTAACTCAATGAAACTATGAGCCATGGCATGTAAGTCCCACCCGAGATGGGTGGGTCATGGTGGAGAGTGCTGACAAAATGTGGTCCACTGGAGAAGGGAATGGCAAACCACTCCAGTGTTCCTGCCTTGAGAAACCCAAGAACAGTATGAAAAAGCAAAAAGATAGGACAGTGAAAGATGAACTCCCCAGGTTGGTGGGTGCCCAATATGCTACTGGAGATCAGTGGAGAAATAACTCAAGAAAGAAAAAAAGATGGAGCCAAAGCAAAAACAACATCTTGTTGTGGATGTGACTGGTGACGGAAGCAAGGTCCGATGCTATAAAGAGCAATATTGCATAGGAACATGGAATGTTAGATCCTTGTATCAAGGCAAATTGGAAGTGGTCGAACAGGAGATGGCAAGAGTGAACATCAACATTCTAGCAATGAGCGAACTCAGATGGACTGGAATGGGTGAATTTAACTCAGATGACCATTATATCTACTGCTGTGGGCAAGAATCCTTTAGAAAAAACACCGTAGCCATCATAGTCAACAAGAGAATCTGAAATGCATTACTTGGATGCAATCTCAAAAATGACAGAATGATCTCTGTCCATTTCTGAGGCAAACCATTCAATATCACGGTAATCCAAGTCTATGCCCTGACCCATAATGCTGAAGAAGCTGAAGTTGAAAGGTTTTATGAAGACCTACAAGACCTTCTAGAACTAACACCTGAGAAAGATGTCCTTTTCATTATAGGGGACTGGAAGTATGAAGTCCAGAAACACCTGGATTAATAGGCAAATTTGGCCTTGGAGTACAGAATGGAACAGTACAAAGCCTAATAAAGTTTTGCCAAGAGAGCGCAGTGATCATAGCAAACACCCTCTTCCAACAACACAAGAGAAGATTCTACAGATTGACATCACCAGATGGTCAACACTGAAATCAGATTGATTATATTCTTTTCAGCCCAAGATGGAGAAGCTCTATACAGTCAGCAAAAACAAGACCGGGGATTGACTGTGGCTCAGATCATGAACTCCTTATTGCCAAATTGAGACTTAAATTGAAGAAAGTGGGGAAAACCATTGGACCATTCAAGTATGACCTAAATCAAATTCCTATTATACAGTGGAAGTGAGAAATAGATTTAAGGGACTAGATAGGATAGACAGAGTGCCTGATGAACTATGGATGGAAGTTCGTGACATTGTTCAGGAGACAGGGAGCAAGACCATCCCCAAGAGACAGTGATATAAGCCAGATTAGGACTCAGTGTGCTATGTCTATTTACCATTCACATTTGCTGTAACCACTAGCAGCTTTTCCTGCAAGCATGTTAGTATCTCATTCTTCTCATGCATTTGGGTGGGGACCAGTCCCAATAAAAGCCACTCACATGGCCACATATTAATACTTATAAGAGGAGATGGTCATCTACCAAACATTCAGCTCATGCTGAATTTATCATCATAACTCGTTCAATAGGACTATAGCATAGACAAGACCAAAAACCAAAGTGCCTAGAACAGATTCCCAGCTGAATTACCACCAACTATAGCACCATTCTGAGCACCATTTCCTATTGATTTTAACCTTGAGGGGACCTGTTGGTGCCATAGAAACCTGGAAAAATTGGCTACAGGTCATCATAGGAGACTGGCTCAGTATGGATGTGGCTTGAGGAGATTATACAGTTTCAGGGTCAGTAGCATCTGTCCCTCACATCACTATGCAGAGAAGGTGGTGATTAATAAGACCTTGGATTTCTCTGAATTATACTATTTCTATTAGTTGTTCACTAGCTCTCTGTCAATAGACATTCACTGAACTTCCTTTGTTCTCCTCTCATTAAGAGGCAGGGAAGGGACTGGTATGATGCAAGGTTAGATATGTATTTCAGGAAGGGGACCCAGCTTAAAGTGTACAAAGATCATAGAGCTCTTACCAAACATAACACCTGCAGGCATTAAAGCTCCATCTGTTAGAATACAGAGTCCTAAACCCCCATGAAGGCCACACCATGGTTGTCCTGAGACTTTAATATAGCTGAGTGGCCTACAACAGGACCTAGCAGTGTTAATTTTATTCTTCATGAACTTATGTTAACTTCATGTGACCCTTTAATGATCTAAGAAATGGTCTGTAGGTTTTGAAATACTGTGAATAAATGTGTCTGTTGTGTAGGAAGGCTGGAGTGTGGCTACATGGATGGGAAATTCTAAGACTCTGGGTCTTTAGGAAGTTGGCCTAGAATGGAGCCATCAAGCCTAGGGGCCAACAAGTGGCTATTCCCAAATCACTCACATGTGCTTCTATTATCTTTGTCTATAGAAGCCAACTTTCTGGGATCACAAGTCACAAGATGGTGGCATGTAACCAGGTTCTCAGGTAGATGATACGTTGTGGCCCCTCACAACCACCTCTTAAGTCCAGAACCACCATACTCACCATCCATCCTACTGGGTAGAATGCCTGGAAAGTTAGGACAAATAAATTTTGGCCATATACCCCATTATGGTCTCTGTCACTTCTGGGTCTTTGTACATTCAGGTTGAATGTCCTTCTCCTTTTTGCTGGACAAATTCTGAATCATCCTTTAAAGTCCAGCTCATAAGTTATTTGATTCAATAAATATTTTCCTGAGTTTACACTATGATGTTGACTCTACACTGTGGTGTAAATGGGCAGCTCTTCCTCACAGAGCTTAGAGTAGTAGGAGACTGCAATGAAATGTAGTGAATATGGGGATAGTGAGAGCAACAGAGTAGAGTGGAAGCAAGCACACAACATTTTTAACATGGAGAACAAGGCATGAGAGACATGACCTTTCCAGTGAGAACGGAAGGATAAGTAGCAGTTAGCCAGGTCAAGGCAGGAAGGGAAGAAACATTCTAGACTTAGGAAACACCCTGCACAAAGATCCTGAGACATATTAGTATTTGATGTTCAGTTGATATGGCTGATGCATTGTGAGTGAGTTAGGCATTATGGTAACAGGAGGCTGAATAGGACTTTTAAGGCCTGGGTTAGCGGTTGGATTTTATTTTAGATGCAGCAGGGTGCCATTGAAATGTATTAAACAGGCAAGTGATGTGACCTGATTTACAGTTTAAAATGCTAGCTATATAGTTATCTAGGTGAGAGATCATGATAGAAGGTTAGACTGGAGTTCTAGTTTGGAAGAGAAGACAAGGGGGTACAACATGGGATTTAAACTAGAGGCTGAGTACAAAAGATTGTCAGATGTGCTAGATATGGGGATGAGAGAGAGGTGTAAGTAACTCTTGCTAAATTTTTGACTTGAGCATCTAGTTGAATGAGCTTCTACTTATTGATAAAGGAATGTCCAAGGGAAAAATTATGTGGGTTGAGGAATTAAAGAGTACTGCTTTTAACAGGTTAAATTTGATGTGAAAGAACTAGGCTAGAGATATTGACTTGGCAGTCATCATTATGAAGTAGATGTGGTGGTTTTCAAGCATGTCTGCAAATTGTTTGACACTCATCCCATTAAGAGATGAGGTCTGTGCCCAAACTCTTAAATTGGGCCTGGCCTTAGTGACTCTGTTGTAACCAACGGAATGCAGCTACCCCTCATGTGAGGATGGCAGAAGCCATGTGGCTTCCTACCTGGTTCTCTTAGAACACTTGTACTCTGGAGGCCCCTTCTGGAGATGCTCCCTTTCAGGACCTAGTTGCCAGGCTGTCAGAAGACATAAGGAAAGGCTATATATAGTTGCTCTAGTCAACAGTACTAGTTGAACTGTCCTTCAACCATCACAGCCCAGCTGCTAGACATGTGAGTGAAGGACCCCACCCCATGGACTGGCACATAGAATGCCCTTCTCTTCTCAGTTTAGGGCTCTTTTCCCTTTTGAATAGGACAAGAACTGGGTAACTAATATGCCTTCATCTCACCACCAAATCCCCTGCCACATGGAGCTTGAAAGTAGATCCTCCATCCTCATATATTCCAGTCAGTTGGGTCACCCCCCCACTCATTTGAGTATTTCCATCTGATGTCCCAGGCATCACAGAATAGAGATATATGTGTTAGTTGCCCCATCAACATTCCTGGCCCATGGGAATACTAAATGATTGTTGTTTGTGCTATTACATTTGGGGCTGGTTTGTTACACAACAAAAGATACTTGAAATATGTGATAACTGAAGCTATCAGGACAGATGAGATCATTCAGGGAGAGTGTATAGAGTGAGGAGACAAGAGAAAAAACACTGTAGGAAGGGATGGGAGAAGTTGAACAGGAAAAACAGAGAGGTAGCAGGGAGGAAAATGCAAGGCTATCAGGATACTATGGTGTCATGGAAAGCAAAGAATCAATCATACTCAACAGTGCCAAGTGCTGCTGACAGTTCAAGTAAGATAACTAAAACATGCCTTTAACTTTTAGTAACCAGGGCAGTGGTGACTCAGCAAGAACAGCTTCATTGAAAGAAGATAATAGCATAGAATTCCTTTAGAAAAGAGGAGCTGACATGAAGAATAAAAGAGGGACTGGCCTGAGACAGAGGAAGGCCACCTTTTGCCTGTCACAAGGGAAGGAAGAGATGGTGTGTGCAGATCCAATGAGTTCTGTTGAAGTTTAGGGAGTTCCCATCTAAGAGTTTCTGTTCTCCACTAAGCTTAAGTTTTGGAGGAAAAAAAAAAACAACAAAAAATGAAGACAGGGTGTTTCACGTTCCCAATCTGTACTCGTGGCATCCCTAGGGGCTCCTTGCCTGGTACCAGCACCTGCTTAATTTTGTCAAGGTAGGACCCAACTTCTCCCATGCCGGGACTAATGGTGGACCATTAATGGCACGGTGCATCATGACGCAGGACTCCACCACATGAAGCTCAGCCCAAGGATGAGGGCAGCAGTGGTAGTGGTAAGGAGGTCACTATTAGACCTGAGACTTTGGTCTCTGCATTCCAACATTTAGCCTCTTAGCTTCCTTGTTTGGTGTTTAATCAAAATCTTTTGAAGCTGCAAATCCATCTAGAGTTACACAATAGGCAATCAAAGGATGGTGTTTCTGTTCCCTAGGTGGGCTGGGTAGGGGTGGGGGGAAGGGTGTGCCCAGGATGTGGTGATACTCGGGGCAGAGTGGACCACCAGGGAAGCTGCTAGAATGTGCATGCTTACGTTGACTTGGCTCTCATCAGAACCCCAGTTTATTAATAGGGAAACTCTCAACTCAGGGGAGGGACTTGCATGATTTCATGTAGCAACTGATATGAAATTGAGCCCTGAATGAAATTCAGGTGTTCATTCGTCTCAGTGTTTTTCTCATAACATCAAATTGTTGGAGCTAAGGCAGAAGCAAGGTAGACAAGGCCCCCACACTCTGTGATGTAAAAGGAGGAGGTTCCTTGCATGGTCAACAAGGGCAGGTGCCTTTAGCCTCAGTGCAGTGGATGGTCACATGAATGATATTTCTAGGGAAAAGGGAGCCTGTGTAATTAGATGCTATTGAGACTGAAGCGAGATTCTTGCTCCAATTCTAGACCCCTTTGACAGAATTTTCCCCAAGGCTTTCTTCCTCTTCCATTTCCCTTCTCGTTCATTCCGTCTCCTGCTAGACCTCTAGGAAGGAGTCAGACTTCCAGAGGGCCTCCTTCCCAAGTTCAGTGTGAGAAGCCCTCTGAAGGGTATTATAACACAGATGCATCCTGGTGCCCAGTCATGCCTTGCTTTCCTGCCCGCCATACTTTAGCATGAGGAACTAAAAGGTCATTGCATGAACACCTCAGATTTAAAAGTCCATAGGAGCAAACAATTATTCAGTAGGGGGAAAAAAGCTATTTTAAGTGATAGTGTACATTTATTAACACTTGGATGCTGCTTTAGAGGGTTGTATATTGCATTTGTTTGCTTCCATCAGTCTCCACTGATCATGGTGTAGTTAGTCTCCTTTCCAACATCACCCTGCAGAACCCCCACCCCACCCCACATACCTCTCATCTAGGTTAGCATTTATTTTTTCATAAATAAGGTTTTAGTTGCTCAGTCATGTCCAACTCTTGTGACTCCATGGACTGTAGCCCACCAGGCTCCTCTGAAGATTGAGGGCAAGAGGAGAAGCAGGTAACAGAGGATGAAATGGTTGGATGGCATCACTGACTCAAAGGACATGGATTTGAGCAAACTCTGGGAGATAGTGTAGGACAGGGAAGCCTGGTGTGCTGCAGTCCATGAGGCTGCAAAGAGCTGGACATGACTGAGAGACTGAACAACAATTCAAAAATACGTATTACATGCCTACACTTTGTTAAGACATTCTTGTAGTAGCCTCTAGAACTGCTAGGGGTATGTCTCTGAAGCTCTTATTACCATAAGATTCTTAAGTTCACAACATTGGTCCTAGTTTGGGGTAAGGTTTCAGCTCTAGGGAACCTCAACAACAGAATTACTGATGGGAACAGCTTCAGCTTTCCCATAAAACTCGGGGAATAGTTTTCAGAGGAAAACTGGTCTTAGAAGTTTCTTAAGGAAACAACACTTAAATATGGGTAGCAGGCAACTTTGCTAGGGAGCCTGTATCTCATGGTTGTTTGTGGGGTATGATTGAACTGGTCAAGGATTATGAAATTGCTGTAGTATGACGGTATCAATCAGATGACCACATAGCTAGAACATGCACTGAGGGTCAGATTGTTCAAGTCTCTGGTCTTATCTCACCCAAGAAAACCTTTTATATGACTCAAAATGCCCTCCCAAGGAGATTTTCCTCATCCCTTAGAAGCCCAGTGATTTCCTCAAGCACATCTCATAAGATTATTTCCCAGATTTTTCTTAACTCTGTAACAGATAAAGGTCATCATCTATTTCCCAACACATAGACTAACCAATTAGACCCTTATTCTCTGTCTGCCTAGTAACTATTACCTGTAGAGAACTATTGCCTAAGGAAAATAATAATCAATGGAAAAGGGAGGAAGAAAGCCTTTTCAATTACAAAGAAAAGACCTTTCTCTTATTTCCTGGGAGTGGGTGAATTTAGTGGAGGAAGCAATACAAGTGTTTTCTTCTGTCATATTGGGTAATGAGACCCTTGAGTCAATCAAAGAAATCTTTTCACATGGGTTCCATTTTGGATTGCTGTAACAGATCTCTTGTTCTTAGGATACCTTTTTTTCCAGAATATTCCAATGGCACGAGAATAGGAGTGAAAGCCCAAAACAGACTATGGCTTGTGTTAGTCAGAGTGTCCAAAAAAAGTTATTTAGCCTGAGTACAATTCAGAAAGAGTTTAATAAACAGCCACTAAACATTGCACCAAAGCATTTGGAAACACAATTTCTACAGAGAGGTAAAGGTCAGGCTTCCATTCTAAATTCCTTAAGACAATCATGAACAAGACAATCGTTAACAGCCCCACCCCCCACCCCCCATCCCCACATAGC